>NAJQ01000082.1:12774-30649 GCA_005059865.1 Friedmanniomyces simplex
GCCGCGAAAGCCGGCCGCGGGTCGCCGTGCTCGGTGTACATCTTGAGGAAGTAGTCCGAGACGTCCGCGTTGCACCGTTTCCCTCCGTCCTCGACGTACTGGTTGATGCCGCCCAAGTTCTTGTGCATCACCTCCTGGATGTACGCCGGAGTGCCCCGGATTCCGCGGACGGTGCGATCGACGACATCGGCTATCAGGTTTCCGATCTCAAGAATCACGTCCCGACCGTCGGTCTGGAGGTAGATGGTGCCGGTCACCCGCCTGACGGACAGGTGCTCAGCACTCGTCGGTACCTTCAACTTTAAGAATAGCTTACCTGTCCCGTGAGCGTCGTCGAAGGTAAGGTACCTCCTCAGGGTCATGGGGTCGGACCCGGGCGTCGAGCTTCCCCCGTCAGACAACCCGGACGTCGATGATCCCTCGTCAGACATCTGCGAAATATTGTATTGTCAGTGTGTTCTGTTAGTTTTGTGGTGAGTGGGCGGTCGTACGCAAGTTCCTGCTTGCAGTCAGAGAGCAGTGATGTAGAGATCTGGGATCTCGAAATCCGTCAGGGAGAGCGTCCTTATGTTCCAGTCGCGGGACACAATGCCCTTTGTCAGGATCGTTGTCCCCCAAAAGACCGAGAGGGGCTGGGGGGACAAAGGCGTCTCGAGTAAGCCATTGTCCGTCGGTACGAAGTGTGTCGGCGAAGTGTGAAGATTTGAATTCGCCGCCTACCCTGGTCGTGTGCCTGTCGGAGTAGCGATTCCTGCCAGCCTCGACCACCTGCCGCCTCACAGTGATATCCCGCCTGTTGGTGGCATTCCCCGTCCATGGAACTACGGGCGTACAGCTGGCAGCCATTAATTTCGGGCTCCATCCGTTGCCACGCCCGCGAAGCATGATATCCTGCCGATGCGTGTTGTTCGGAAAGGTGTGGAGGATATCCCGAGACGCAGCAAGCAGCGTGGAATATTCGCGTCCGGACGCACCGTGGACATGGCTAAGCAGGCCCGAATGCGTGCGAGCGGACGGTGCCGACATTGTTCGTATACCAGATGGGAGGGCGGCCCACCGCAAGGAAAAGTCCAAAGAGATGTATATACTGGATAGTGAGTAAGGCGAGAGACCAAGATAATTTGATGAGCCAAGACAAAGGAAACGATAAGGGGGTGAACTGGCGGCGTGAGGGAAGTGCAAGGGAAGTGATCCAACCTTAGGCGGAGGTGCGAGGATACACTACCGCGGATGGCGGGTGAGAGAATGTTGGTGGCGCCACGACTCGGCTCCAGGGCAAGACATGCTCGCACGGGGCATGCAGCCAGGTCGCAGAATCCGAGGAGTCGCAATCGGGCACGTAGCCGTAGCGGTAGCCGTGGCCGTTCAGAGACAAAAAGTCGCGTTCGGACATGAAGCAGCGATCCAGACATCATCTGATTCGAAGAGCAGAAAGGTAACAGAGTCGCCCATACGGTACCTACCCTAATCAGCCGAAGTCATGGCGCGTCAAGTGTGAGACATGCAGATGCGAGACGCACCGCGAGGAGGCCCGAGTATGCGGCTTTCCGGGGATGCAAATGGTGAGATCCACCGACGTCCACGAACACCAGCCGTCAGAGGTAGCGGTCGCCAAGACATGCTTGCGCAGGTGTCATGCCGGGCGGTCGAGTTCTGGGCAGTGTCCGTGATGGCTTTCTAGGTGTTGATGAAGTCGGCCTTTGCATCTGGTCAACAGTGCATGTAGCCAAGATGCAGTGATGGTCGAAAGGGGATTAAAGAGAAGAATCGCACGGAAGTAACGAGACAGGGAGAGCGCCACACCGAGGGAGGACGGTGCGACTTGATTTCACCCTATTTCGTCTCCTTGGCAAGTAAGGTTCCATGAAGGGCCGTGTAGCATTATAATCTCGGCGTCCTAGACTCCACATTGGCATATATTCGTCCAGTACGTAAGGGCTTCTCTCTGCTCACGACTGCGTATAAGCCTCCCCAATCCCCCTCTTCACCGCCTCCCTCCCCTCAATCCTCTCAATCCACTTCAAGACATTGGGAAACGGCTCCATCTCCTCCTTCGTGAACCCGGTCCTCTCCCACCCCTTGACCCACGGCCACGTCTTCATGTCCGCCACACTGTATTTGCCCTTCCCCTTGCCCGCCAGGAAGTCGCGGGGACCTGCGTCGGAGTATTTGCCGGAGAGTTGGATCTCGAGCACGCCGTAGACGCGCAGGGTTTCGTTTTTGAAGCGGGTGATGGCGTAGGGGATCTTCTCCGGGGCGGCGCGGGAGAAGTGGTTTACCTGGCCTTGGTAGCTGTCATACCATCTGCATTAGCAAAGCGGTGGGTGCGAGGGTGATCATGGGGCAGATGTCTTACGGCGCACCACTGCCATGCCAGAAGAAAGTCCACTGCAAGCACTGGCTCCTCTCCAACTCATCCTTGAAGCCGAACTTATCCTCCTTGTCGTAGGCTTTCAGCAGGTACAACATCTCCGCGCTCGTCTCCATGACGGGGAAAGGGGGGTCCTGGGTATTATCGACGATGACGGGGATACGGCCGTTGGGGTCGAGACGCAGGAACCAATCGCTCTTCTGGCCATTCTTCATTATGTCCACGAGCGTGGTCGTCCATTCGGTGCCGTAGGCGTCCTTGAGCTCCTCCAGCATGATCTGAGGGACTATCAGCTCGTTGATCGGGATCTGTCGGTGTTGGTACGGACTCACCTGTACGGCCTGCCCATTGGGCGTGTTCATTGTGAGAAGGTGAAGGCCTTTGGCATCCTTGACCTCCTTGGGTGTCTCATCGGTATACAATTTCGGCGCCATCTTTGCGGTTTTGCTGGTGAATGTTCTTCGAGGAGTGGAAGGCAGGGAGAGGCTGTATGAGACAGGTAGGACGTGTTTATATGTACCTTCGGAACTCAATGACGGCTTAATAATTGAACTGCTGTGACGACAAGTGCCCCTCAGTTGCTTGGGGTGGACAACAACCCCACTGCGCGGGAGTGAAGCTGACTGACGCGCCCTCGCTGCTGCTCTAAGCAGGATTGATTCCATTCCGTGCCTGCCACTTTGGTGCAGCAAACATCATTCTCACCTCCGTCGGGAGGAAGACGAACAAGACGAGAGGATGGAGGATGGAGGAAGATTGGTCATACTGAAGCCTCGTCCACTCCACGACCTCAGCGCCCTCCGCTCCGCTTCCGCTCACCCCACGCTTCCGCTTCCGCGCGGCTCAAACCGACTTTGAGGTTTCACTTCCCGTCTCCATCACACTTTCCTCAGGTCGCTCCTTCCTCTTTTTACACCACAACAACGCTGTTGCCAAGTGCGCAATCGCTTTTGTGTCACGCGTGACGCTGGCAACATGAACGCTCCGGACAGGTAAGCTATAAAACCGCCTCTCCTACACCCACATCCCTACCACAGCATCACATCACAAGCACAACATCGCATCACATCGCATCGCAAGACTGCATTCAACATGGCACGCGATCAGGCCGAGCCCACCGAGCCGAAAAAGCTCAGCGGCCGCCTCCCATCCCACAGCTATCATCACAGCTGCGGCTACTCTGGCGTGCTGGACCCGCGTATTGGAGGGAACGTAGGCTCGAAGCTCGAAGTTGACATCGCGCCGGACAGGTACGAGTTGTTCCTGCTGGGCGAAGGGGAGAAGAAGGTCACGCTCGAGGTTGAGACGCGTAAGCACACACACCACACCACACCCTCCATCCATCAACACTGACCTAGCTAACCCATTCCTCCCTTCACTCCCACAGGCGTCCCCAACGCCGCCCTCTTCACCTTCAACAAAGAAGACCACACCCTCGGCAACCTGCTCCGCGACAAGCTCACCCGCTCCCCCCACGTCCTCTTCGCCGCCTACCAGGTCCCGCACCCGCTCTTCGCCGTCTTCAAGCTGCGCGTGCAGACCGACGGGGAGATGACGCCCAAGCAGGCCGTGGTGCAGGCGTGCAATGAGCTGGTGAAAGAGCTGCAGACGCTGGACCAGGAGTTCACGAAGGAGTGGGAGTTGAAGAAGATTTCGCAGGAGGGGGGGCAGGATTACTGAGGTGAAGGGAGGTGGAGGTGGAGTGGCCGTGGTATTGCTTCATTTGCATAGCGAGGGCGTTGGGGGTTGCGAACAGTCGAATGGAGGACGTGGGCGCTTAGGGAAGGAGGCTGGGTAGGACTCGGCCGCCAACGATACCCTTTTGCCTGCTATCATAGGCAGCATGGCGTAACGTACGATGAGGCTCATCCTCAAATGTGCTCCAGGCGAGACACAGGCCGTCTCGGCCACCCTTTCCAGTTTCAGCGGCAGCACTTGCGACGCCACCGAATCTCTTTCTCTCTCTCTCCATGCTCGAGACTTACTCAATCGTAACCATGTTACGAAGTCTTACATTCGTCGATGGTAACACTTACTGCTATTCCTGCTGGCGGACTCCAGGACCGCGCGCATGTCCCTAGGACATGGAGGTCTGTATCACATTGCTCAGGCTGTGAAAATTTCGTCGAATATCTCCATAATAGTAATCTACAGGCCACCGGGAAGGCCGCAGCAACACTGCTCTCCTCTTGCAGCAATCGAGCGAGACCACCACCGAGCTCCTGGACACCCTGCCCGATCCCTTCAACTACGAACCACGCATTCTCCACGACCACTTCGCCCACTACGACTTCAACGCCGTCCGCGACGCCGAAGGCAAGCACCAGACAGCTTTTATCACTGTTATAGGTATGAGGTGAGTGATGCGTATGCTGGCATGTTGGTCTGTACGTATCGCCTCGCTTCATCTCCCTCGTCTTGATTCAATCATGTCATTGGCAATGACGGTTCCCTTCAGCGCTCACAGGCACTTAGGGGTTGAGAAAATCACTAAAGATCGCCCGCCTGCAAGCAACAGGGTCCTTGCAGCGAGGAGCGTCGCGACGTGGATATCTTGCTGACATGGAAGCCGTAACCTGGAGCGGGTGAGGAGTACCACGTAGGACTCTACCCTGTCCCGCCCCTGTGGTCTCGCGCTGCCTTCACACCCTAAGTAGCTTCGCTCTCTCTTCGTCTCAAACAGTCGCAGACTAAGGAGAGACCGATTCTGGTCCCATCGCTGATTTCCACCATGCTCGCTAAAGGACCATCGACTGATGTCGGGCGTACGCAGTGAAGTCCTCTAGCTTTACGGAACGCGCGTGCTCCCGAACCATGCCGTCGCCTTCGGATCCATATAGCCTCGTGGTACACCGGACGCTCGAATTCTCCAATGGGGCGGCGCGACTCGCTCAGTGCGGCGAGCGGGCGCTGATGCGAAGATGGGAGCAGTGAGCTTGCAAGCCGGGAAGTCCATCTGAATGGTGCCTGGCCGCCCAGATATTGGAGATTAAGCACCGCGCCTCTCAGCCCTCATCAAAGATCTCGAACCGCACGACCTCCGGCACAAGCGTCTCGCAATCCAGTAACACCACCTCGCCCGTCTCCCTGAACCTCGGCACCGCCACAATCCGGACCTGCTGCCCCAGCGGCCCTTCCACAACCGTAGTCTCGAACTTCGGCTGATTGCCCACGAAATACACGTGCGGACACTCCTTCATAACAAACTGGTCGCCGTCCTGAAAGGGATAGCACCACAGCGTGTCCGGAGCCGTGGGAGCCGTGAGCCGCCAGCGGAGCATGGCCTCCATCATTTCGAGCCGTTCCTCGCAGTCGGGGAGGTACTTGTACACGTCATCCACCGGCTGCCCTCCCGTTCCGAGAAAGCGCCAGCCGTCGGCGCTGAACTCGGCGGGGTTGGTGGTGCTGTCGAACCAGCCCGGTCCTTCGGGCGCGGTAGGTGGGTTCATGTAGGCACGGCCGTGCGGGAACATGGCGGCGTGGATGGGTTGTTGCGGCAAGCTGGTGGAGGTCGGGTCTTGCTCGCCTGGTAGGAGGGTGATGGGAATGCTGGGTAGTAGTGCTGCGAGCCACTGGTCTAAGCGGTCTGTGGGCGCGGCGTTGTAGGAGGAACTATCGTAGCCGTAGGTCTTGCGGCCGCCTTTCTTGGTGGCTGCTGCTAGCTCTTCGCGGGAGGGGATGGGTGAGCCGTGCGAGAGGCTGTTGCCTGCTATTATGAGGCGTGATATACTCGCTGCTTGCTGCTGTGAGGAAGGGTCGGTGGACTCGCCGAGGAGGTGTTCCATTAGCAAGTCAAGTAATAGCGTGTCGCCTTCGACGCCGGAAACGCCGAGACCAGAAACGATAGCCACTTTGCCAGCGTTGTCCCGCTTTTTCGTAACAGATTTGCCTTTCAGGGCTGCATCGCCATCTTCGGTCTCCCACCTCGGAGGCTGCCTGGGCAAATCAGGGACACGCAGGTCGAGTACCTCGAAGTCCCCATCGCTGTTCTCGGTCCCAACCACCGCTACGATGGCACCCGTGACGAGCAAACCACCGCTCAGATACCCTCCCGTCAACCTCAACCGCCCAGACTCATCCTCAAGCATAATCTGCGCCCCAGCTAAACCCTTTCCTCCGCCAGCATGCGCTCCTCGCTCCGAGTCCCCACCCCACCCAACGCCTGAATCATACTTCACCCTCGGCGGCGGAGCAGCGATCCAGTGCTCTTTACCAATGTCCTCCAACACGTTCGGTTTGAGTGGCATCTCCATATACACCGTCCCGGCTACCCAGCAGAGCTCGCCTTGGCGGACATCCAGCACGCGGTCCTTGCGTGATGCCGTCTCGCCTCCGATCTCGAAGTCCGCCCATGCCTCGCTGGCGATTTGCTCGACGGCGGGTTTGAGCTGCGCCAGGCGGGCGAAGTACATGTCGGCATATTGCTGCTGGTAATGGCGGTGCTCGCCTTTGGGGAGTTGATAGGTGGGGAGTGGTGTGTAGGCTGAGGGTGAGCGCTCTAGTACGGGGTGGTCGAGATTGCCCGGTGCCTGCAGTAGGTCTGCATGACTGTCGCCGTTCATTGTCGCTGTCCTAGAGGCGAAAGGTCTGTTGTCTACACTGCAGACGCGTCGGCAGTCGAGAACACGCGAACCACTTTACTCATATCCGCGCTAGATCTTCCGAGGGGGGACGCTAATGTGCTTATTTAGCAACCGCTCTACCCGCTGGCGCTAGCGAAAGCTACATTCACTCAAAGACTCAGAACAAGATATATATGTGTACTCAATCGCACATCCACAGGTCGATCTGCACCGCCAAAGGATTACGCAGTGGTGTGATCACCGTAGCTCGACAAACATCTCACCGGCAGAGCAACGAACAACAACCTCAAAAAGTCCGTTACCGCAGCCCCTCGCGTCATGCCACGGAAATGCGTCCTGGCGACGTGCCAGCTCAACCAGTGGGTCTTAGATTACGACGGCAACCGCGACCGGATCATCGAAGCAATCATATCCGCCAAAGCCGCGCACGCCACCCTGATTCTCACTCCCGAGCTATGCATCCCAGGCTACGGACTGCTCGACCACTGGCTAGAGAACGACGTGTATGCCCACTCATGGGAGATCGCGGCGGAGATCATCGCACGCCCGGACTGCCAGGACATCATCATCGATCTCGGCCTACCCGTCCAGCATAGAGGGTGCAGCTACAACGCTCGACTCATCGCTCTGAAC
Source organism: Friedmanniomyces simplex (assembly GCA_005059865.1). Taxonomy (NCBI): domain Eukaryota; kingdom Fungi; phylum Ascomycota; class Dothideomycetes; order Mycosphaerellales; family Teratosphaeriaceae; genus Friedmanniomyces; species Friedmanniomyces simplex. The sequence continues at coordinate 20,362 of NAJQ01000082.1, forward strand.
GGTGAGGTGCTTGCTGTACGGCCGAAGCTCGACTTGTGCAACGATGGCAACTTCCGTGAAATGCGATACTTCACGCCGTGGCCGAGGGGACGTGTTGAGGAGTACGCATTGCCGGAAGTCATTCAGGTACTGCCTCGCAAGCAGGAACGGTGCCCTATCGGCGAATGTGCGATTGAAGCGCTTGACGGCAGCTTCGCCTCCGAGACCTGCGAAGAGCTGTGGACGCCAAACTCGCCACATGCACATTACAGTCTGGCGGGGATTGAGATCGTGCTAAACTCCAGCGGCAGTCATCACGAGTTGCGCAAGCTGGATGCACGCATCAATCTCATCAAAGAGGCTACGGCGAAGACGGGAGGTGTCTACCTTTACTCAAATCAACGAGGCTGCGACGGTGACAGGCTCTACTACGATGGTTGTGCACTGATCATGAGCAATGGTGAGGTACTTGCGCAAGGCTCGCAATTCTCGTTAAGGGACGTGGAGGTGCAGACTGCGGTTGTCGACCTCGATTCCATCTGGGCACAGAGGACATCGCGGAGTAGAGGGTTGCAAGCGAATGAGCCGAGCGTCCAGAAACTGAAGCGCATACCCGTCGACTTCCGACTATGTCATCCATCACTCACACTTACCACACGCCCAACCGAGCCCAGAGAGCCGCGCTATCATCTACCCGTAGAGGAGATCGCACTTGGTCCAGCGTGCTGGTTGTGGGATTACCTGCGTCGGTCGAAGGCGGCTGGCTTTCTGGTGCCGCTGAGCGGCGGGATCGACAGTTGCGCTACCGCCACCATCGTGTACAGCATGTGTCGACTGGTAGTGTTGGACATGGAGGCAGGTAACGACGTGGTTCTGGCAGATGCCAAGCGGTTGTACGGCGAAGGCTTTTCAGGAAACCTTACCGCAAAGCAATTCTGCAACCGCATCTTCAGCACAGTCTTCATGGGCATGCAGCAACAGTCATCGAAAGAGACTCGGACCAGAGCGAAAGAACTCGCCGCCGCAATAGGTGCCCACCACATCGACACCAACATCGACACCATGGTGCAGTCTCTTCACAGCCTCGTAGCCGATACCCTCGGCTTCGAACCCAAGTTCAAAGTCCACGGCGGCACGCAATCCGAGAACCTCGCCCTCCAAAACTTCCAGTCCCGCTCCCGCATGGTCCTGGCCTACGCCCTGGGCCAGCTGATCCCGCACTCGCGCGGCGGCGCCGGCGGCCTCCTCATCCTCGGCTCCGCAAACGTCGACGAGTGCCTGCGCGGCTACCTCACGAAATACGACTGCTCGTCCGCGGACATCAACCCCATCGGCGGCATCTCAAAGACGGACCTCAAGCGCTTCATCAAGTGGGCGGAAACCGCCTTCGACCTGCCCATCTTGCAACAGTTCCTGGACGCCACACCCACGGCCGAGCTCGAACCGATCACGAACGACTACGTCCAAAGCGACGAAGTGGACATGGGCTTTACCTACGACGAGCTCTCCATCCTCGGCCGCTTACGCAAGACCTTCAAACTCGGCACCGTGGGTCTCTTCCAGCACCTGGTCGGGGAGTGGAGCGATCGGATGAAACCCCGGGATGTGTACCGGAAGGTGCGGGATTTCATGTACTATTATGCGGTCAACAGGCACAAGATGACGACCATGACGCCCGGGTTGTATTTGGAGAGTTATACGCCGGATGATAATCGGTTTGATTTGCGGCCGTTTTTGTACCCGAGGTTTACGTTTGAGCATCGGAAGATTGAGGGGATGTTGGAGAAGGTATGGAGATTGATACTCACTTGGGAGGAGCATTGACTGACAGGTGGTAGATGGAAGAGGACGAAGCTGGCGTGAACGCCGCAAACGGCACATGAACTGGGCTGTAGACCTGCTGGAATCATAACAAGTCGACACGCATCTCCGACCCCACGCGATTCCACCGCGACGTAATCAACAGTATCGCCCGCAGCCGGGTCGCCTAGGCCACGCCAGAGAGCCGGTGGCTGGTGCGGCCACGCTGTAGAGGGGGTGTAGTGGCACGCAGTGCGCGAGCTGCGGTGTACCTGCACGATGGCTGCAAGGGCGAGTTCTGAGCACGTGAGAGAGGGTCTGCAATGATCGGATTTATCGCGTCGGTTATGATGACCCAGCGAAGCCTTACTGCTGTCCTCCAGCTACTCGAGACATGGTGATGATACTCGGATAGTTGTTGGTGGAATAATATGTAGCTCTGGTAGGAGCGCATAGTTGCACCGCAGGCTTGGCGCCCGTGTGATGTCAAACCCCCAGGCAAATTGCCACAATCGCAATCGCAATTATCAGCCGGTCTCGGAGTGCTTTTAGGGGGGGGGCTTAGAGGCCGGCCTTAGACATCACCTGTAGACGAGCACGGAGTGGAAGCAGGTCGCGGCATAGATCGGCGTGCCAATGAGACTTGACATTCTTCCTTTGACACGGCCATGTAAAATTCATTAACGACGCCGGGCACATGGCTTGAGTTCTATCACGAGATGGAGTGCCAGACGGATCTGGCAGCGAGAAAGTGAGTAGTACTCTGTTCCAACACTGCAGCATGATAGAGCAACAACGTAGGTCTCGCTGACAAGTTCCATTGCTCGCTTGCCTCTCGAGTCAAATCTCTTTTGCTGCCGTACAGCATCGCCCCCATAGATGGTCCAGGAGCATTCGCACGATCGAATGGCTGCTATCCTAAGGAAGCCTAAGCACGTAGAGGACAATACAGAGGCGAAAGTATGTATGTGTAGGCCTGCAGGCCAACCGCCATACATGTAGGCAGTATTTCGCCAAGTCGACGCCCTACATAGCAACATGAAGTATCAATGAGCGCCTGCAAGCTGCTGCTTTCGAACAGGTAGTCTGCCAAGCGACGTGTCTCCGGGTGAGGAGGACAAGCATCGAATTGTGAACGGGGAGATGTCCGTCAGGGTTGGAAGGGTTCTGTGAAAAGGATCTGCATTGGCAACGGTCCGGAGGCAGGTCCGGAAAGCAATATGAGGATGCTTTTGCTGGCGTAACGGTGCAACATCCGAGCAGTAGTTCATGTAGACACCGAGCTCATCATGAGGAACTCGTCGCCTGCCTCCGGACTCCATGGGCAGCTTGATGAGGGGTCCGAAGTCAACCAGGTTGGGTGTTGTCGCACAGCGCGCAAACGACAGGGGACACGTTCCGCTGCTCATGCACCTCGCTGCAGCCCAAAGGTCGGTACACTAACACGTCAACATCGCCTCAGGCTGCCGCTGCTACAGGCTATTTGGGGGGTGGTCGCGCCGTCACCGTCACCGTCACCGTCATCCTTCTTGTTGTTTGGCCGTTTTGACGTGAACCGCGTATCCAACTCTCTATACGAATTGATTAAGGCTTGTGTCCTTGCCCTTCAATTGTTGTTGTTGCTGGTTTCTGGTGGCAGCGGACGGGAAGTATATCTGAGCACAGACGCTGTAGCCGAGGGGGCTCACGGCGACTTCCATCCGCGCCAACTCTTGCTCCATGAGCACACAACCGAGACCACCCACCCACCCGGACGACACATACCCGTATACCTGGACCGCACACCACCACACCTACGAACGTTACCATATCCCACCGCAATCACCCACCACCACCACCCCCTCCATCACCACCGCCCACCCGCTGACCTACGCGCGGAAGGACCTCGCTATTCTCGCGCCGACCGACCGAAGCTTCTCAAGCCACAAACACACCTCCGCAGCGGTCCATATGCGATTTGACGGGCGATGACCATTGGCGACCCCGCAACACGAGACGGCCACTTCATGGAGTCATGGCCGCCAGCGAAGACTCGCCGGTAGCCATGAGCACCAATCTGAACGGTCCGCTCGACCCCCATGACTTTTACGACCACAACACCCACCGCCGCGCATCGCCGTCCACCGCTGACCGCAGCGCCGCGCCCGTGCCGCAGATACACGCCAGCGGAGGCAGTGAGCACTCACCTCTGGCGAACCGAGCCTTTTCCCGCTCGCCTGTGCGCAGACAGCTGCGAGCGGTGACTGAGCCGGTTGGCGGAGCGGACCATGCGCTGAATAGCGTACGCTCGAATCCTGTTTTACTCCCGTCGAGACAGCCTGGGTCGGTGAAGAATATTGCAAACAAGTTTGATCAGGGTGCAGCGGCGGCAGGCGGACCGCCGCCACTCAGGGTGCAGACTACGCAGGAACGGTACAGGAGGGCACCACCGGGCAAGAGCGCAACACCGAGGTCTCCAATTGGTGCACCAGGTTCCCGGAGTGAGTCAGGCATGGTCAAATTGCAGAAGAGACGGCCCGTGCAGCCGAAATCGCCGCAGAAGTCCCCAGTCACCTCCTTCGAGACGTCCAGCTCGTACTCCTCGAATGCGACCATCACGAGCGCCAAGAGCCAACCGCAGTCTGCCACCACTCGTAGGGACGCGAAGATGCCAATCAAAGCGGTGCCATATGCAAGCGCCAAGCCACCGCTTTTCGGCGAGCTGACAGCGGATGGATGGCACGGCAACTTCGAGCTATCTAGCTACGGACCACTCGGGACGTTGCAGCTGGTCCCACGAAGACAAAGCGATGGTGGCAACATGGCACTCGGGCATGGAAGAAGCCAGTCACAGCAGGACATATCGCGGACAAAGCTCTCTCCGCCTATGAAGCAGAAGCTGCACCACAAACGAAGTCGAAGTGAGATGGACGCGTACCCGGCGCAATCTGCTCCTAGCATGCCCAACCTCCACGGCCAGAACATACCCGCTCTGTATCCCACTCCACCAAACTCCGGCACGCGGAACCCACTGCGCAAGGATTCGCCTACTTCTCGAATACCGGTCAGCAGTCGCCGCCAATCGCACGACTCCAGCATTGGCTCGGATCCATATTCCCGGTCTGCTTCCGCCATGTCAAACGGGAGAGGCGAACGAAAGCGGCAGTCCAGGTCGCCCACGCGAATGAAGCCGTCATCCGGTAAAGAGAACGCCACGCCAAGCTCTGCGCCCCGGAGCCGGTATCAGCCGCCTCCCGTAACAACTCCGCAAAACAGCCAAACACTCTCTGCTAAGATCGTCGTACCGCTACCTAAGACGTCGCCGCCACTGCGCTCATCGCGGCCTAGACAGCCGGTGAGCGCCGCGACAACATCCGCAAGCCGAGCGAGGGCTGCGGAGCGCTTTCAGACCCCCGCTACCAGAGATGGACGAAGACCAAGCGAGCAATGGCTCGGCAAACCGTATGATCCGCAGAATGAGAGGACGAGACGGAAGATACCGGAGCTGGGCAAGGTCGATTTTGCGGAACGAAGGGCGCGGATACAGAAGGCCATCTCGCAGAATCTGGAGAAGGCTGAGTCGGAGGAGAACCTGAGGACGAGGTCTCGGCGGCCTTCGGAAGTGAGCGAATCGGCGGTGCCGGGCGCGGAAGGGGACACGCTGAACACGGTGGACGAGCATCAAGCGGAGGAGTTTGACCGGGAGACTGCGGCGCTGGACTCTTCACCGCCACCACCGCACGATGTGCGGAACAGAGGGTTGAGTCTGGACACGCAGGCCTTGCCGGACTATGCGAACCGAGAACCGGAGCCTACAACTGCGGCGACAGAGGCTACGGAATTTGAGGTCGACGAAAGTCCTGTGCTGGGCAGGCCGGCGGAGCAGCAAGCAGTGGCCGAGCCGACAACTGAGTCCAAGGTCGACGACTCCGCCGAAGAATTGCCTATCCTACTATCCGCCGTGTCGTATCAACGGCCCTCGGCCCGACCTACCACGCCTCCGATGGAGCCCATGCCGATGCCTCAGCCTGAGAAAGTACAGAGTCCCAGCGTGCTGGACAATGTTCGCCGGATGCGTGAGCGCAGCCAGTCCTCGGCTAGCGGGCACGAGACAACCTTTGCAGGAGACAGTCCGTCAGCTGAGGATAGCCCGAGCGATATCGAGGATAGGTGGGGCCTTGGGCAAGGCTTGGGTGGCGATCAGGGCTCGATCAGGATTATGCTGGATGAGGATCCGACTCTCACTCAAGGTGCGAAGCCTTGGGCGGGGCACGTAGAGTGTGAGTATCGAGGAGAAGCGGAGGAGCATCTGGCCCCACAGGCGACGGATTCACCTGAGGCAGATCAAGAGGCCTTTACACGGCCCGAGTACACCGAATCACCTGTTGAAGGCGAGGCAACCCTGCCGGATGGAATGACCGACGTCACACCGCGCCGCCAGCCAAGGGACGATACGCTCAAGCCTGCAACGTATCAAGCCGCGATGGTCTTTACAGCGACCAGTGACACGCTGGAGTCTGACACTGCGCTCGCACGCGCCATCGATCAGTACCAGACGACTGGTGAGGTGGCGCCGGAGATGCTGCAGTACATCCAAAATCACACTGTTGACCTGCAACGCCTTTCAGCAAACGGCGGGTCTGACGCGCTGATGGTGCAGAATTTGCTGGACAGCATGCTCGACGTGAGACCGGCGCATGAAGAGTCGTCAGCTCGGGACGAGGAATTGTTGCAGCCGACTCAGTACGGTCTACCGCTCGTCACGCCCGACACCCCGCCCGATGCTGCGATAGCGACTGGCACGGCTGTGGTCTTCACCAACGACGCGAGTCACGATGCGATACCAGAGGATGACGAGGAAGCTGATTTCCACGAGAAGATCCGCAAAGCGGACGAGGAGTGGGAGAGGCAGCAACGCGATGAAGAGACTAAGCTTGGCGCCGTCGAGGAAGATGCGCCGACTCCTCCGCCCAAAGACTTTGGGTACACGCCGCGTTCCAGCACCGGGCCGAACAGTGCGACGTTTCCTCCAGCAAACCTTGCGGAAGGTCTGCGAATCTCGACGACGGGCGACGTGATTCCGGAGATAACGGCTGCTGGCGAAAGTGTGGCTTCGACGCCAGTGCATGAGCATTTGAGTCCGCCGAGGCCTGCGCCGCCGCTTCCCTCGCACGCGCCTCCGCCACCGCCGCCGCCATCACATCCTGGCCCGACGTCGCCCACAATCACTACTCGATTGCCATTTGGCATGCCTGAGGTTCCGCAACTCCCTGCTAATGCCTCCGAGCGGGAGTCAAGCGAGCTGTCACCTCGGGTGCGGAAGAACTTGTGGGGACCTTCAGGCTCATCGAGACCGTCGGTCGACAGTCAGCGGGCTCCGCCTCCGTCACTGCCAGGCGCGCAATCCATGTCGTCCTTTGCCGACTCAACCCGGACTAGCTCGATGGAAAGGAGTGCGGACAGCCAGACGCAGCTTGTCAAGCCGACCTCCCCAAGCCCCGAATACAAGCGGCTGATGAAGCGCAAACATATCATCAAGGAGCTGCTGGACACGGAGAATAGCTACCATCAGGATTTGAAGATCATCGAAGACATCTACAAGGCTACCGTTGGTGATCTGGTCACCGCCGACGACACTAGGACTTTGTTCGGCAACTGCGATGAGATTGAGCGGTTTTCGCTCTTCTTCTATGATGAGTTGCGGAAGGCGGTTGCTCCGGTCTACGTCCCTGCCAAGCAGATGCGGTGGGCTAATAAGCGCGGCAGCTACTCGACTACGCAGAGTGATGGCAATGGACAGACGTCGATGGCGAGCGCGGACAGCATTGACGAGGAGCGGGATCGCGGGACGACGATCGGGCAATGTTTCCTGACAAACCTGCACCGGATGGATCAGGTGTATGGCGCCTATCTGAAGAACCACGATGCGGCGAACCAGCGACTCACGGCTCTGAAGAACACGCCGACGGTGAAGTGCTGGCTCGACGAGTGCCACAACAATGCTAGCGATATAACGTCTGCCTGGGACCTGGACTCACTGCTTGTCAAGCCCACGCAGCGTGTGGCGAAGTACCCGCTTATGCTGCAGCAGCTATTCGAAACCACTTCGCCTGGCCACCCGGACTACGAGGCCCTTAAGTCCGCCACTAAGGACTCCGTCGGCATGCTTACTCGCATCAACGAGGCCAAGAAGCGCGCGGACCTCGTGGATCAAATCATCAATCGCAAGGGCAAGGACACGGACGTGCGCAGCGGCATCGCGAAGGCGTTCGGGCGGCGCACGGAGAAGCTCAAGGAGCGCGTCGGGATTGCCGAGGCGTTCCAGGATGCCGAGTTCGACGAGCTGTCGCATAAGTTCGGGGGCCACTTCATCCGGTTGCAGATCTGTATGCGGGATGTGCAGGACTATCTGCATCGGATTGATAAGGCTATGGATCAGATCACCAACACCGCCGCGGCGCTGGATCTCTACACGGATGTGGCGCCGAGCAGTCTGCCGGAGATTGAGAGTAAGTGGCGACGGTATGGGCAGGCCATTCGGGAGATCGCGGCGATTGCGTTCCCGGAGCACAAGGCGGCGGTCTATAAGCGGGTCATCCAGCCGATGATCACGTGCATCAAGCTGCACGAGGGGCCGCAGAACGCGATCAACAAGCGCAAGAGGCGGATCGTGGACTACGCGAAATGCAAGTCGATTGAGAAGCGGGGCGAGAAGCCGGACAGGAAGGTGGTGGAGGCGTCGGAGATGTACGAGGCGCTGAACGACCAGCTGAAGATCGAGCTGCCGAAGCTGTACGGCCTCACCGCGAGTCTGGTGCAGGGGTGTCTGACGTGCTTCCTGGAGATCCAGCTGAAGTGGTACAATATGTGGGAGCGGAAGCTGGGGGTTCTGCTCGAGGCCGCGGAGATCCCGTCGAGTATCCAGCAGATCGAGCCCGCGTTCCGGCCGGACTACGATATTGTTAAGACCAGGCTCCTGGAGCTGGGCGTGTGCAACGGCGCGCTGCTGGCCGACTCGGCGAATTTCCTGTCGCCGACGAGCACGCTGGTCGGGGATTTCGAGCAGGTGTCGCTGAAGCGGCCGTCGACGCTGGATGGGTCGAAGCGGACGCAGTCGGTGGGGAGTGATGTTTCGCCTTTCCTGGGCGGGTTGAGCAAGAGGCATAGTAGTGGGTACTCGCATGGTGGGTACGACGGCGGCGTGCCACCTCTGCCGAGCGATGGACGGTTCCGGTCGAATTCGTCGATGTCCGCGCGGGTCACGCCGTTGCAGACGCCGGGGTCCGGGATCTCGGCCAATAGACCTTGGTCTAACACCAACACCATGCCGACGTCTTCCATCTCCACCAGCCGGCCATCCACCGCCAGCCAATCGGTCGCCCAGCCGGAAGCGTTTCAGATCCCCAGGCCTAGTATCGAGTCTGCCGCCCGGAGTCCCCGGCCCTCCTCAGGCCAGACGTACTTCACCGCCCGCCCGGAACCCGAACATCGATTCTCCGGCCTCTTCTCCTCCGCCTACCCTCCCGAACTGCACGAAGAAGCAGCAGCAGCAGCCGGAGCAGGAGCAGCCGGAGCCGGAGCAGGAAGCCCGCTCCGTGACTCCCACGCCTTCCGGGGGCGAGACGCAGCAGGATATGCCCATCGTCCTCTTCGTCTGCGCCAGCCTGTTCGAATTCAGCATCGACAAAACGCGCAAGGAGGCGGGTTACCCTTACCTCACGTATGTGCAAGGGGAGGTATTCGATGTCGTGGCGCAGAAGGGGGAGTTGTGGCTCGCGCGGAATCAGGATGATGGGGGTGGGACGCTGGGGTGGATTTGGGAGCAGCATTTTGTTATCCTTTCGCAGAATTCGTGAGGGTGGATGCGTCGTGGTGGTGGTGGTGGTGGGGCGGAGGCTTCTATCGATCTACGTGTCGGCGCCGCGTCAAGGCTGGACATGGATCGACTGACCGACTGACTCCGGAGAGCGACTTATACCCAACCGGGCTACTCGGTCGAATTTTTTCACATCAATCAACAACAATCACAATGAACAATTACATCTATACCCACCGGTAGCTGTCAGCACCCACGCAAGCCATCGACCTTTTTTCACTATGTATTCTACCCCGATATGATCGCCACGAAAAAAACGACCTTCTCCGTTCTGAGCGAGCGAGCGAGCGGTTGCTCTTTTTCTTCCTTTCCTTGTACAGGCCAGCGATGGGGTCAAAACGGCGCAGCGTGCTTACCGGGTTATCTTGGGATATGGGGTACCTTACTCCACGCACAACACACACGGGATGAACCGGTCTTCTTTTCCCGGATGGAGATGGGGATGGGGGGAGGTACGTTTCGGTGTGTCTCTCTGTCTGCCTGGGGTACCTGGATAGATTTAGGGAAGGGAAGGAAAGGGAAGAAGGATGAGTCTTATGAGGGAGAGTGCGAAGGGCTGGGTTGTCTCTCAAGGATTGGTGGTGGGTGGGATGGAATGGCTCGGACGCAATGTTTTTAGAGCGGGGGCCGGGGGGGGGAGGGGGGGGGGGGGGC
>NAJQ01000082.1:30713-63246 GCA_005059865.1 Friedmanniomyces simplex
GGCCGGCGGGGGTGCTTGTGTATAGATATCTATGGCTATCAAGAAGAGGTATTTTTTGAACGTGGCTATAAATCCTCCCATCTCCATGGTAGTAGTTCTCCTTAGTCCAGAGAGAACGGAAGCAGACTTGAGAGGATACATGTAATGATCAACCTTTCCGCCCAATACTAACAATCGCCCTCATCTTCCCCGCCCACCTGCACCCCTCCCACCTCTCCTCCAAAAACTTTCTCAACGCCCCCTCGATCCCAGGCCCATACTCAGCAAACACCTCCCGCGACCAGACCCGCTTCGCCACAATCCCGACCAACACCCCCATCGCCTCCGCGAACTCCGCGGCTTCCACTTCGGGAGTGAAAGCACACTCGCTAACCTCCACATCATAAACCCAGCTGCCTCGAGATTCCCTCGCACCACCTCCGGATCATCCCAGCCTTGGCCCGGGAACAATCCCATGGGGTCCGGTAATGCTGGAGTCCGGTCATCGTCCGCAGGGAGGTATTCCCGCAAAGCCGGTACAGCGATCTCCCCCCACCACGCGAGGGATTTCCAGCTCGCGAAGCCCGCCGTCCCTCCGGGAGCGAGGACACGATGGGTTTCGCGCAGGGCGAGGGAGTCGGAAGGGCAGAAGAAGATGCCGAAGTTGTTGAAGACGTGGGTGAAGGTTGCGGGGGGGAAGGGGAGGGCTTGTTGAGGGATTTTGGATACCTCGACTTTGTGTTGGCGTTGGTGTTGGCGTTGGTGTTGGCGTTGGCGTTGGCGTTGGCGTTGTCCTTTTTAACGCGGACAGCATCAAGCATACTCTCGTCCACATCGCCTGCTACGATCCGCTCGAATCTCCTGCGAGGGTCCGAGAGCTCCGCGTCCAACAACCTGAACAGCTCGGCGAGGAGGATACCGCCGCCTGTGGCGTTGTCTAAGATACTGAGGGATTTCTCGGTATTGGGTTGTTGTTGTTGTGGTTGGAGGATACCGGAACGACGGAGGAGCTCGGCGGCCACGGGCCCGGTGACTTTCTCGTTGGTGAGGACGAGGCGGTGGTTGGGTGGGACGGTGGTCGTGAGGGCGGGGGGGGTTGTCGAGGGGGGTGAGGCCATGTTGATGGAGCCCGGGGGGCAGGGAGGGGGGGGGGGGAGGGCGATGTTGTTAGCACACTCTCGGTAAGGGGAGAGAGGAGGGTAGGCACGCCGTGTTATGTAGTCTCTTCCGAGGCTGGATACATGTAGCCAAGCGTAGGATTCAGTGTGGTGGCCACTGGGGTGCAATCCTGCCCTACCTTAGTCAGACATGAAGATAGTATCTGCCCTTCGGGTGGGTTTAGTCCATCACCATTCTGTACTCGAGTGAACTAGTCGCATTGCTAGCAGTGATAAGTAGGATCTAGGCAATGTGGTCAAGCCGGTGTTTTTCATGCGAAGCGGAGCCGAACGCGTCGTTGACACGGGCGAAGTCGCACCCAACAACCTTCGTACGACCGGCCCGGGGCTGCTTTATGGTAATGACTGGAGGTTCGATGAGAGGGCGACTGCAAAAATCACATCACTCCTTCATTACGGCGCCGTAGTAAGTCGCGCTCTACTTGATGCCTTTTCCAACGCTACGCTGAAAAGGCTCGATCGGAGAAAAATCACAATAAACAACGCATGCTGGCGTATCTCGTCAAACCTCCGTCGCTTCGCTTTCTCCTTAATGCCTTCCTGTCTCAATGCTGATTGCTTGATGTGAGGATATGCATGCCTATCACGCCTCCCAAGCTTCCTCCGTGCTGATATGCCCCGCCGCTTTGGACCCTGTTGGTCATGGCATATACCTTCTTGACCCGTTGTGGACCTGGCTCGCTCTTGTTCATTTACAAGGCAAAGCCGAAGAAGGCGAGCATAGCGGTGGCGAGGATGCCGGTGCCGTAGTTCATCGCGACATTGAGCGCAGCGCTGCTGGACGAGCTGGCAGCGGCCGCCGAGCTGGACGCGGTAGACGAAGCCGACCCGCCGGAGCTGCTGGGGGCAGAGCTGCCGGTCGCGGAGGAAGCGGCTGCGGACGAGGAGGCACCGCCCGCAACGACGCCGCCGGTGCTAGAAGCGGTGCTGGAAGCGGAGCCGGAAGCCGAGGACGAGGTGGTGGAGCCGGAGGAGGCGTTCATGGAGCCGCAGGTGATGGAGAGGCAGGCCGTCTGGCCCGTCAGGTCGTTGGGGTGGGCGGCGACGCAGTCGATCTTCCATTGCGCGCAGACGAAGGAGGGGATGGTCTGGTCGTAGTTGGAGATGTTGGGCGAGTTGCCATTGGAGCAGGTGCAGGTGTAGTTGAGGGTGTTCTGGGTAGGGCGCGCGTCAGTCAATTTTCGCCGTCTCGGAGCATTGCGCCGCTGTTCGTGAGGTATGGTATGGTATGGTGTGGCAGTAGACTTACGGAGTCGCAGTTATTGGGGTATGCCTGGCCGCCGCAGATCTGCGGGCACGAGTTCTGCTGCGCACGACACCAGCTCAGGCGGGTGTCGTAGGGGACGCTGCTGGCGGTGACGGAGATGGGGCCGGAGGTGGAGTAGTTCTGGGCGCTCACGAGGCCGGTGAGGGCCGTGGTGGCGAGGAGGAGGGTGGAGTAGAACATGCTGGCGGCGGTGCGGTGTGTGGGCGGCAATTGATGGGGGTGGGTCTGCTGGGTGGAGAGAGGGTCGGTCAGTCACGGTTCGCTGTTGGCGGTGGTGTTGGTGTAGGTAAGCTACTCACTCTCGTACGTGCGCTGGTGCCTCTGTAGCAATGAGTTTCGAGCAGAGTCTTGTTGGTGTGGGTGATGTTGGGAGAGGTTGACGTGAAAGGTGAGGTGGTGGTAACAACAAGAGGCTGGGATGATGGCGGGCAGGTGTGACTTAGATGTATGGACACATTGACTAGCGACTACGCGGCAGTCGCCTGCACAACGGAAAGGCTAAATTGGGCTGCACCGTGCGCCGCAATCTACACCAATCTCAAGAACGTCAGATAGACTGTACAGAGCAGATTGCAGGGGAGATATACATGTATTGCATCTTCTTGGCCTCGCCGACTAATTACATACGCAAGACAACACAGCGACAATATTATTACGGTAGCGTGGGATATCTTGTTGAAAAAGACCAACGATGCCCGCGGGTGGGTGGTGGTGGTTGGCCAGGACACGCGGCTTAGAATCGTTCATGCAAGTCCGCGTTGCCTGCAGCGGCAACACGGTCTGGCCCATGCCAAGCGATTATGATATTATTGCTTTGGAGGAACATGAAGCGCTGGAGCTCGTGCTAATGATGAAATTAACTAATGCTGGAAAATCAACGTCGACATACCAGACATCATCATCCCGTCGAACGCGAGACACGCAATGTTTGGGAGGACAGTAGTCACTCGCCACCGCCACCCTCGTCGACGCCCTCAAACTCCCCGGGCGCTAAAACCTTTGATTCGCGATTCGCCATACTCGCATGACTCGAGTTTCTGCCCAAGGTTACAATTAGATACGGATCTGGAGCGGAGTGCCTACATGTACTCACATGTGTTGTCCGTGGTACTCACCGTAGCGGGAAGCGGTGCTACTCTCCCCAGCCACTCCGACCTGGAGGTAACGTGGGAAGACTGCGGATGATCCAAACCACGATCATGGACAGAAGAGACTCCCCGCTACAAGGATTTCCTTGCGATGCAACAGAGGGAGCTTGGCAACGACATAGAAGCGTAGTTCTACCATGGCTCCGAGACTGACAACAGACTGAGCCCGTCCGTCCGCCGTGGACTCATGGGAACATGAAGGCAACAGCAATGTGCTGCTCAGAGAGCTAGCGAGGTTGGAGAAATTGGTAAGCAAAGCTACACGTACAGGTAAGCTTGTCGAGGCGACAGCCGCGCGCCTCGACAGAAACGGAGAAACATCGTCCCCTTCGTAATCCACCACACTCCCGTCAGCAGCCCACGCCTCGCACGCAGGGTCGCCCCCCAAAAAATGAAGACCGCCGACGGCTGCTGGACCTGTCGTCTCCGGCGCAAAAAGTGCGACGAAGCGACTCCCACTTGCACAACATGCTCTACTCTGCAGATCGACTGCCACTACGGCGAGGCGAAGCCCGAATGGATGGATGGCGCGCAGAAGCAGAAAGACAGGGTCGCGAGAGTCAAAGTCGATATTAAGAACAGCGCGGCGCGGCGGCGGGAACTGAGCGCGAGCGAGGCCAATCCTGATCGGTTGGACTTTACGCTGGTGTTGGAGGCGACTCCTCCGCATGGCCGTAGGCAAATGCAGTCGAACCCGCTTGGCGGGGCGGTACCGTCTATGCCTCCACCTTCTCACGATGCTTCGATGCGGTCGGGGACGGCGTTCGGTAAGTATGCTCGAGCATGGAAGCGTGCGGGAGCCTGGAGGACTACTACTACTCCCGCTTTGGAGAGTACCCTCTAGAGTGACCAGTCCCATATCGGGCAGACTCCGACTGATTATCCGATCTTCCGCTTTAGATATGATCACCGGTCTAGGTCCTGCCAACGAGCCATACGAGCTGGCGTTCACCCAGCAGATCAACAACGAATACATCATGATCTACCTGGACCATTTCTTCCCCTTCCTCTTCCCCTTCTACCGACCTCTCCTCCTCGAGGGTGGCCGTGGCTGGCTCCTCCAACTCATCGCAACCAATCAGCCACTGTACCATACAACCCTGTCCCTGACCGCTTGCTTCATGAGCGTCGCTCACTTTGCTGCCTCCATGGCGGATGGGCCCTGCAATGGGTACGCCCTGAACGAGCTGTCCAGGCGCGCAAGCACCTCTTTCGAATCCCTGCAGCACGAACTGCGGAATCTCCATCAGCTAGATGCGGACGACCGTTTGGTCAGGAAGGCGTGTATTATGGACAGTATTGTGTACTTGCAGCGTTTCGAGACGCTGATTAGCAATTCCGAGCACTTCTTGATACACATGAATGCGGCGGTGGAGCTGTTCGAACAGATCCTGAACGATGACAGTGCCGAGGCCGCGGACGGCTCTCACCGGTTCAAAGCGGTGTTGCGTCGACTGGCGCGTCCGCTGTGTTTAGGGGATACTCGCGGTACGCCGTGGACTTCGGATCAAGCGGGTTTCCGTTTCTTCACCGCTCTCCTCATCGTGGATGATATCGTGGCTAGCACGGCGTTGAACGCGCCACCTCGACTGCGGGAGCATCACCGAGATCTTCTGACGACCACCAGTGCTACTGATGTTCGACCTGCGATCAATCTCGAAGCGTTCATAGGTTGTCAGAATTGGGTCATGCTTCAAGTCGCCAATGTCTCTGCTTTGGCCGCGGAGAAGCAGATCTCGAAGCAAACCGGGACGCTGGATATGATGAAGATTGTCGATGACGCCAAAGGGATCAAGGATGCTCTAGTCGACGGTCTCTCGCGTCTCGCCGCCAACACTGGCGAGCCGAAGGAAAGGAGCATACTGGATGTCTTCGCATCGCCCACTCAGTCGCAAGTCAATCCGGGAGACAGCACCCTTGTAACCCGAATCTGGGCATACGCAACGCTCGCGTACCTCTCAGTCGTGGTCTCCGGCTGGCAACCCGCGCACCAAGAGATCCGCGAGAACGTCTCCCGCGTCCTGGCACTGCTGCCACAGATCCGCGCGCCCGCCCTCTTCCGCTCCGTTTTCTGGCCTTTCTGCGTGGCGGGCTGCCTCGCGGAGTCCTGGCAGCGCGAGCAAATCCGGGAGACGGTCAATGGATTGGAGCCAAGGAAGCTGTTCGGGACCGTGGGCCAGGCGCTGGAGATGATGCAGAGCGTGTGGCGGCAAAACGACGCGGAGGGGGACTCTGGGTCGAGAGACCTGGCGGTTTGTTTTGGGATCTTGGGGCGGCCGTTGGTGCCCACTTGAGAGGGGATTGGTAAGGATGATGCGGCTCCGGCATGAAAGGTGGATGAAAGGTTTGTCCTCATGTGGCCTACGAGCACCTGAGTTGTTGACTCAGCGCTGTCGCATCCCCTCTTCAGCAGTTTGTAAAGCGTTGAGCGTATGCAGTTGCTTGACCATGCGCGGCCATGATATCTTCGATGCGACGGACTGGAATCCTTCAGCCAACTCGACCGCGCTTGACCCGAAAGATGGCAGCGCGCGTGCTCTCGCCCAAACGGGAAAGGTGGGATTCTGCACTAGCCGCTTTCGTCGAGCCGCGCGCGATCCTTTGAGCTTCGAACCGTTCGCTTCTCCCACGACCTGGACTACTTGCGCGACTGTCCAAGGGAGTCAAAGAACTCGCCAAAGTCTTGCGAAAGCGAGACCCGCATCATTCACCGAGCGGAGAGCTGATTATGCCGCCGGATCAATAATGCTGCACCTTGGCGTCTTCGCAGGGGCGACTATAAAGGACGCCACGCCTCTCCGCAACACTCGTATCACACAACCAAGCAGCTTCCAACGTATCGACTACTCCATTCCTCGACGACACTAAGACTCTCTTGTCTTGTATCCCATTCCATTCCTCACAGAACGTCGATTCCCCGAACCGTCTTTCACAGAACCTCGATACCCCCAAACTATGTCTCACATAGTCGCCGTCGCAGGAGGCACCGGCCAGCTCGGCCGCGCCATCGTCGAAGCCATCAAGGCCGACGGGAAGTACGAGCTCAAGATCTTTGGCCGAAGCGTGAGTCCTCCGTAACAACCAGATCCAACAAACGCAATCCATAGCTGACTCCCAGTGCAGGCCAATCCGGAAAAGGAAAAGGCAGCCGGCGTCCCCATCATCGCAGTCGACTACAGCAGCATCGACAGCTTGGTCGAGGCGCTCGAGACCCACAAGATCGATACGCTGTTCTCGGTCGTCGACGCCAACGCCGGGGCGGAGTCGGAGTTCAATCTCATCCAGGCGGCGGAGAAGTCGAAGGTGACGAAACGTTTCGTGCCTAATATTTGGGGGTCGGAGTATAGGGAGGAGTACGTTCGCGTGTTGGTGACTCATGGGAGAATGCTGCTGATCATTGTTGGGTAAACGTAGGCAAGCGGTCTTCTTCCCGATTGCCAAGTCCAAGCTGGCGGCGTTGGATATGCTGGAGCATACGTCCCTGGAGTACACGGCCTGGTAAGCATGTACTGATCGGTGTAAGCCTCTGAGACACATCTGCTGATTCTTCTTTACCCGTGGCTATCAGGTACGTGGGCTGGTTTCTCGACTTCTACATCGCCCCGCACGTCAAAACGTACATGTTCCCCTTCAGCGCCTTCGTCGACATCGCCAACGACGCCGCCGCCATCCCCGGGTCCGGCGACGTCCCGGTTGTCTTCACCTGTAAGTCCAACCGAACCATGCTGGAAAAAAAAGACTCGTTTATAAAATCCGAGAAAACTTCGCTGATCTCTGCCGCTGTATCATAGACACGTTCGACATCGCCAAATACGCTGCCGCCAGCCTCCAGCTGCCCAAATGGGAGAAAGAAACCTACGCTGCCGGCGATCGGCTCACCATGAACGAATTCCTCGCCCTCGCCCAAGAGATCAAGGGCACCCAATTCAACGTCCACCGCGACTCCATGGAGATGCTGTCGACGGGCAAAGTCACCGAGTTGCCGGCGTATGTCCCCCTGTACGCCATGATGCCGAAGGAGCTGCTGCAGGGAGTGATCTCGGTGTTTGGGGTCATGTTTGAGAATGGGCAGTTTGATTTTGAGGGGAAGCATCTGATCAATGAGGATTTTCCGGAGGTGAAGCCGAGGAAGGTGAGGGAGTTGCTTGTGGAGGCTTGGGGGAAGAAGTAGGCGGGTGTTGTGTAATGTCGCGGGAGATTCGAAGAGACGGGTATGCCTCATGTTACGTGGTATTCTGGACTTAGTCAGGGCATCTCCTTTGTCGCACATCTGATAGCGGTCGTCCTTGCTTCGGGGTTGGTTGTTCGGGCTTGTCCAGTTCACTTCGCCTTGTAGGCTCGCATGTATTACCCTACCGAGCGGACGTGATCAGCAGACTCGCCGTGCTGTGGATGAGCTGTTGAGCAAGTGGATTTCCAGTATGAAGTCGCGACGAGGACCAGTTTGCCTTCCCACGGAAACGAAGCGTCGAGGTACGGGGCTCTTCATATCATGTCGAGACAAGTCGTTGCTAGGTATAGTCTTCCATAGTGCTAATACTCTCCTCGAGGTTGTGCGAGTGACGATGCCTGGAGCAGGAAGTAGTAGCTGTAGTTTGTTATGGTTCATGACTTGTAATGTCTTGATACGAACGAAGTCGCCATCATATAGTTACGGCCAGTCTCCCCATATGAACGCTGCAACCTGGTTGTTGCTCTTCGTTTGTTGTCCCCAGGGGTAAGGGTGAGGTCACGTCATTGGTCAATCAGAAGTTCGTGGCTTCACCTCACCTGGAGTTCGCCAACTGTTTGCATCAGGGGAAAGCTCCGCCTTGGACTGCTTTACAATGGCCGCCGACGTGCTCACCCCGGCCATACTACAGTACATCGACCACAATGCCTACCCCGACTCCGAAGACGTGTCCTCCGCCGACCTCGGCACCGACGCGCTCTCCTCCCTCCTCCAAGCCCTCCACAACGCCCAGTCCGAAGTCGAGCAAGAAGTCAAGGCACTAAGCCAGAACACCGCCCCAGACATCGACACCTGGATCACACGCGCCAAGGATTTACAGGCGGACATTCTTCGCTCACGGGAGACGGCGAGGCAGATCGTCGCCGAGCATGAAGCAGGCAGAGACTTGCGGGCGAGAGGGGAGGAAGCCGGGAGGAAGGTGCAGTTACTGGAAAAGGAGGTAGCGTTCGAGGAGACGCTGGCGGGGACGCTGGAACATGTCGCGTATGCGAGTGATGTGCTGGACGCAGCGCAGGAGCACGCGGTGATTGGGAATGTGAAGGATGCTTTGCAGGAGCTGGAGGAGGCGGATGCCAGTATTGCAGGCTTGGACGGTTTGAGGGATACTAGAGCTTGCGGGCTCCTGCAGACCCGCGCGGCGCAGCTGAGGGAGAGCCTGTGTGAGACGACGACGGAGTTCTGGAATGGCTTCGTTCAGGTGCACTATGATGAGCGGACTATTATCATCGCCAAGCGAGGGATGCCCGCACGTGTTGAAGGTGCCGTCGTGCCGGAAATCAATTTTGAATTGATGGTGACGGCTGCGCAGGGACTAGGCATCTTCGAGAGCCTGGTGCAGAAGATGAGCAAAGATATCGAGCGCACCATTTTTAAGCCGCGCCTTATGGTCGACGATGAAGGACAAGTCGCCAAAGTCGTCGTTTCGAAACACGAGCTGTCGTGCGCCCAGAGACAGATTGATACGTCGTACAGCACGCTGTTCGTGGACCTACAGCACATTGTTGACTTTTTCGTAAGCCATCTTCCCATTGAGGTCGGCGTCTTGCTCTCGCAAACTCTGGTACCCGTACTATCCCTACGGCTGGAGGAGTACTGGCTCGAGCCTGCAGTGCCGTTAGATATCAAGGAGATGCCGGCATTCCAGGACACGCTGGCGCACATCAGTCAACTCGCTGACCGCATTGAACGGCATGGCTGGCGTGGAACAAAGCAGTTGCGGACTTGGGTCCAGAACGCACCTCGCACATGGCTTACGAAACGCCGCGAAGCCGTGCTCGGTGACGTTCGCAATCTAGTCTTTGCGGGCCTGCGGGAGACGAAGGTGGTCGAGAGGGTGGAGACGCAGATGGTGAGTAAAGGTGACCATCAAGCCCTGCAAGGCGGAGGCGGTGGTGAAGAAGGCGAGGACGAGTGGGACACGGCGTGGGATGAGCCGGAGGAAGAGCAGAAGTCTGCTACTCAGCCTGCGCAGCAAAGTTCGCGTGCGTCAGCTGCCGAGGACGACGAAGGCAGCGCGTGGGATACGGATGATTTGGACGAAAAGCGCTCCGGTGATGGCACGAATGGGGACGAAGAAGGCGACGCCTGGGGCTGGGGAGACGAAGCGCAGACACCGGCAAGCCCAGTAGCCACCAAGAAAACGCCACCGCATCCGGCTCCATCGGCGAAAAGCAACAATGACCGCGCGGCGCAGCCAAAAGAGCGCGAGATGACTCTCCGCGAAACTTTCACCGTGACCTCCGTCCCCGACGGCGTCCTCGCCATCATCCAGCAAATCATCTCCAACGCCCAAACCTTATCCGGCCCCTCCGCCGCCAACTCTCCCATCGCCCCGGCCGCGACGGGGTTATACACCATCCCCACCCTAGCCCTAGCCATCTACCGGGCCACAGCCCCGACAGCCTACACCACCAAGCTCCCCACAGGCAATCTGCTCATCTACAACGACGCCTCGCACCTCGCCTCCCTGCTCCGCGAATGGCAGGCTTCCCAACCCCCCGCTTCCCGCTTACGCCTGGACAACGACGTCAAAGCGCTCGAGACGTTCGCAAAACGCGCATACAGCGCTGAGATGGAGAGTCAACGCACCATCCTCCGAGACCTCCTGGACGGGGCGCAGGGATTTGGCAGTGTGACCGTCGAGCCTTTTAAGGGGGAGTGCGAGAGCGCGATGAGTCTCACCGTCGACCGGCTGTGGGAAGTGCAGAAGCAATGGAAAGGCATCCTGTCGGAAGGTGCGCTACTGCAGACCCTAGGCTCGCTCCTATCGACCATCACATCCACAATTATCACCAACATCGAGGACCTAGGCGATATCGGCGAAGCCGACTCCCACCAGCTACGCCTGCTCATGGATAAAGTCTCCTCCGCCAAAGACATTTTCGTGCGGGCGGAGGAGGGAAAGAGTAGTACTAGTGGCGGGGGAGAGGAAATGGATATGACCTTCATCTACTGTCCCAACTGGCTGAAGTTCCAGTATTTGGCTGAGATTCTCGAGAGTAGCTTGGTGGATATCCGGTACTTGTGGAATGAGGGCGAGTTGAGTCTGGAGTTTGAGGCGGAGGAGGTGGTGGAGTTGATTGAGGGCTTGTTTGCGGATTCGGAGATGAGGCGGAGGGCTGTGCAGGAGATCAGGCGGTCGGGGAGGTAGGGGGAGGGGATGTCAGCGGGGGTGTGGTCGTGGGTGAGTCGTGGGGGAATACGTCTTGATTGTCCAAGCTCTTGAGCTGTGTGTGGTTACATACACAGAACCTCTCGCTCCTGAAGCATTTCAACTTGGGCACTTGCTTGCAATATTACAGCCGTACCTACGCTGATTCAGACGCACGTCGAATCAGTGCCACCCCATCTAACAGTATCGCTATGCTCGCGACACCCTCCGCTCATCGGTAAACCCCATCCACCACCACGGCCTCCGCCACCTACGGGTGCAAGTCCCGAAACAGCCCATCGAAAACATTCTTGTCCAGCTTCAAACGGAACACACTGCAGTCCTCATGGCACGGTCTCACCCCGAGAATCCTGTACCTCGCGTGGTCCGCCTCGAGCGGTCGGAGGGGCAGAAGGAACAACATGCTGCTATGGCTCCCGCAACCTTTCAGCTTGGAACGCTGCAGGATGCTTGGCGGGTTGAGGAGGGTATTTCGGGTTCGTGGCGCTCATGTCGGGGTAGATGTTGTTGCCTGCGTCTCCGGGCTGGCTGGCTTGCACTTTTGCCTGCGCAGTCGTTTGGTCGCTCGGCCAAATTTGCCCGAGGTTTTTTGATACGAGGGACTCGAGCAAGGATTGGTGATGATGGATGCTGCTGGCCTCTCCACCCCGACTCGGCGGGGGCGAGCATGGCGGGCTTGGCCAAGATGTCTTCCGCTCGAAGATTATCATCTTCCCTATACCTCTATCCTACCGTGCAGCCGCCGCGGTCCTGCTGCTCCGCCGACTATACAGCGGCACGACGCAGTCCTGAAACGTAGTGCCCGAGCCTCATCGTAGAAGTCTCTGCATTGCCGGGCTGACTCGTACGAATCCTGCGTGAGCGCCACCTATTATCCGATAAGCATATACTCCAGTGTCGCACGGTAACAGAACAACGTGAAATCCGAATCAAGCCTGTGAAGCGTATCCCTGTGGTCGAGCAGCCATGGCAGAACTATACTTTTCGTGCCTACCAAAAAGCTGCAAAGCTGCCGCTGAAAACAACCATAACTCACTCCCTACAGCGAAACTCCATCCTACGCCTATCCCAATCTAGACCCAGAGCCTCACGCAACAGTAGCCTCCCTACTCTTCTTAGCAGCAGGTTCCTCCGCCTGCGCATCCGCCACGTCATCCAGCTGCCTCTTCTCCGCCACCCCGTTCAGCTCCCTCTCCTTGGCTGCAAAGGCCTTCTTCTCCGCATTCGTCAGCTCCAGCAGCGGCCTCTCCTTGTCCGAGTGCAGGTTGAAATGGAAATTCCGGATGATGCTGTCCGCGTCGTCGATCGCCAGGGGTCGCACGTCCGCCAGCGCCTTGATCTTGACGGTGACGGATTTGATCTGCGCGTCGCTCATTTTGAAGCCCAGTTGCTCGGCGCGGGATTTGATGGCGTTCCAGCCCGTGAGGCGGGAGGCGAAGTGCACGTACCGGCTCATGCCGAAGTCGGAGGGCGTGATGATCTCGTAGGTGGACGGGTTGTTCAGGATGGCCTTGGCGTGGATACCGGCCTTGTGCGTGAAGGCGCAGAAGCCGGTGATGGGGTTGTTGAAGGGGATATTGATCTCGACGGCCTCGGCGACTAGGTCCTCGATGTCCTTCAGCTTCTCCAGGCGGTATTTGGACTTGACATAGTCTCGGTCGGCGACAATCATGCGCGCCATCAGACCGCCGAGCGGGGTGATGCCGTTGCGCTCGCCAATGCCGATTACGGAGGTGTCGATGTGCGTGGCGCCGGCCTCGAGCGCGCAGTATGCGTTCGCGATAGCGCAGCCAGTGTCGTTGTGGAAGTGGGTCTCGATGTCGCAGCTAACCACGCCGCGGAGGGTCCGAACGAGATCGAACACTTGCCGTGGGGTCGCGCAGCTAATGCGGGTCAGTCTCTGAGCATGCGTAAACCCACGCACAAGAACTCACCCAACCGTATCCGCAATACCAACCCTGTTCACGCCAATCTTGTCCACCGCCTGGTAAAGCGACAGCAGGTCCACCAGATTACTCCGGAAAGAGTCCTCGGAGCTGAATCGGATCTCCTTGCCCTGCGACTTGACGTACTCGATGACCTCAATAGCCGTCTCCTTAATGTACGTCATGTCCTTGCCGTGGCTGTGCTCCATGAGGTGACTGCTCGTGCCAATGACCACATCCACACCGTCCACACCCGTCTCCACCGCCATCTTGGCATCGCTCATATTACATCGCACGTGCGTGAGCGTCTTGGCTCGCAGTCCGAGCTTGGCGATGGCCTCGCAGTCCTTGCGCGACTGCTCGCTGGCGGCGGGTGACGTGAGCTCGATGTAGTCCACGCCGAAGTCGTCGAGCGCGCGGGCGATCTTGATCTTGGTCTCGGTGTCGAAGAAGGCATTGGCGAACTGCTCGCCCTCGCGGAGGGTCGACTCGATGATCTTGAAGTTCGAGATGTTGCTCAGGAAGTCTTGCACCGGCGCGTAGGGATTGCTTGCGACTTGGTGGGGAGCTTGGTGGGTTTTTATTGCTCTACGCGTCGCTCGTATCAGTACATGTGCGAGTAGTGGAGTAGAAGTCGTTACCTAAAGCCGCCGTGGTCACCGTTGGAGGTGCCGTTGCCATTTGCGGTCCCGTTCGCGTGACCGTTGGTATGCGTGTCGGCGACCTCGCCATCTGGTACTGGACACATTGTGGGCTGACCTATTGCTGAGGGGAGAGAGTAGATGCCGGGAAAGCTTCAGTATGTTGTTGGGGCCAAGTGAGGGAAGGAGAAGTGGCAGAGGTTGTTTGGGGTGAGTCAATGGCAGAGCACAAGAGCATGCAAGTCTAAACCTGAACGCACAGACGCCGACAATTTTTCGTCATCGGCGCCGATATCGCGGGGAAAACCTGGAGCTGACAACATGCATGGAGTCACATATACCTTATGCACGATTCAGGGGAACGTATCGTTTGGCATGATAATGGAAAGGAAGCTGTCCGTGAACGAGGTCGGCACTCCCTAGGGTCGGGGGAACGGTTGCGCTGCTGGCAAAGAAACGTGTGGAACATGTGTTGGATGGGCAAGCGAAGCGTTTCCTCGAGCTATTACCTATCTCATTGCGAACTCCGTCACCTCTCGGGCATGTCAACTCAAGTCGTACTGCGTGAGCACGACGGGCAAGCAAGCCCGCCCTCATCCGGCATAGCGACCATCACAAACGTCCTCAGCATCGACCAACGATTCCGCAGCCTTCCCAGTGCCGCGCTCAGCAGCCGCTGCCGCACTGGTTCTGAGCCATATACATAGCCGTGTCGGTGATGTCGAACGAGGTGTTATTGTCGCCGAGGTTGATAAAGTACTGGTTCGTCGGCTGACCCTGGTAGTTCGGATCGAAAGTGTAGTAGAGCTCGTCGGTTCCCCTGCCAGACAAGTCGAGCGTTAGTTGACGACTATGTGCGCCAGGGCAGTGCAGGGGAAGTTTGCAAGACGGAGAGGTCGGGCGCGGGTATCTGTGGGGAGGCAACTCACCAGAAATCGTCCGTGCCGAGCATCAGCTGTCCACCTTGCTTGCCATCGATCCCGGCCGTGTTGCAGCTGGTCAACATGTCAGCAAACATCCGAGTCCCAGTGGACGTCGGTCGGCCTCGAGACGCGAGGTCGAATAAACCCGAGGCGATAGGACTTACTCTTCGATGATGATGTCGAAGGCCGCCAGGCAATCCGCCTTCTTCAGCGTGAGAGCGTCGGTACGACCGGGGGTGAGGCCGACCTGGAGTAGGGCGGCGGACGGATAATCGGCGAACCAGCCACCCAAGGTTGCCAAGATCGGGACGTCGTAGCCGTCGCCGGCGGGGCTCCTAGATTGAGAGAAAAAGTCAATCAGTCTGGCGATCAGACAGACAGGAGAGCTACTGACCAGTATCCGGTCGCGGTATTGTAGCGGAAGTAATCGAACTCCCAGTTGTTGATGTGGTCGCAGAAAGATCTCGCGAGGATCCTCATCCACGCCTGAGCAGTAGCTCGGTCAGCGTAAGAGCTTTGTATTTGGCAAGGGGAAGGAGACTCACGTGAAGCTGGCCCGGGCCTTGGTTGAAGCAGATCGTCGGTGCTGGAGAGTCGCCGAAGTGCTCGACCGGGTACGAGGAGAACCCCGGTGGTAGCGGTGAGCCAGCGGCGGCGAGGATGGCGGTGAGGTTCTTCATGGTGGCGGTAGCCATGTTGGTGTTGCTTTCGGAGTGCTTAACGAGCGGGTCGTCGGTGTATGGTGTATGTGAGTGTATGTGTGCGAGTTGTTGGAAGAGGAGGAGGAGATGTGAGGGGAGGAATAGTCGGGAATTCTCGGCGGTTGAGACGGATGAAACGAGTGGGCCCACGGTGGTCACTATTAAGGAAGGAACGATCCGTACGTTGCTTCCCAAACCGACTTGCGCCCGATATCTAAAGGGTGGCATATTTCCAAAGACTACGCTGAAGCATTGTCCTATCAGTGAAGCTCGCGCGGACTTGAGCTCGCATGGGGGCATCTACTGGTGAGTGTTACGGCAGCCTGATCAACATTGCTAACCAAAGGAGATGAGTCTTCATAGTCCCGGAAGAACCTTCGGCCTGGCTTCCAATCCACGCACCCTGATGTAAAGCGTTTTCGACAGCCTGGAAGGATGACAGCCGTCGAATATGCGAGCACTTTCGATCCCCACTCGGTCTCCAGGGCCATACGAGAAGACTCCCTGGATCGAGAGGACTCGCGCCCGCTCCAGATCGCATGTAGTGTCTTTTGGGCTACGCTCGTCATGCCCATAGCCAGCCATTGCCGGTTTGCATACTCGGCCAGGGCCGCCAGGACGATCCGCGAATGGATCAACAGGCTCACGGCCGCCTCCTTGGCATGGACACTGTAATGTGACCTGGAGTTAGAACCAGTCTGGGAAATCTCTGAGATGTCCTGCAAGCCTCAGCTCGCTGCCGGCATGGGGACCTTGAGCGTGCACGCTGTCTGCGTCCTTCAAGAGCGCCATGGCCGCGGTCTCTCCAAATCAATGAGGTAGATCTAGGCAGCGCCGTCAAAGGAGATCGAGGACAGTGTCAAAAGCGCTTCGGAGGCCAGCAGTGGCGAGATCTCGCGTCGTGTAACCTGCATTGCGGCCGCCGCCACGAGATCCTCGGTGTGGAACGCATCGGTGCTCGTACACTCTCGCCGTAGAGTGGTTATAGGGTCATCCCTGGATCGTTGCGGCGCGCCTCTGGCTTTCATGTGGCCGCCAACCGTTCTTCGATCGTGGACTCGTCATGGTCTGGTTCACGGTCCATACTGAGCTGTCCTCAGGACCTTCAGGCATACATTGCCATAGCACGTCCACTTTGTAGTCTTGCGTCGATCTCCGCGACCCCGAAGTAACAGCAGCGCGCGTACAAGTCAATATGGTCCTACTAGAGCGTAGTCCTTCGGAAAGACTGCGAACGACTGCGCCAGACAGGGTGTTCAGAACTACCTCGCCAGCATTGATAAGATCACCTCAAAACTCGCAAGGTACATGTACATGTACTTATCACAGGCTATGGTCCGCGCTCTTCGCGGTGCTGGTGGTGACGAATCCTTAGTCAGCAGGCCGGGGCGAACCAAGACCTCCTGCAACGCGCACCGTAGCGACTCTGAATGTTGGCTCACACCCACCCTCATCTGGTGCGGCTCAACTTCATTTGACCCTCTGTCTCTCACAACTGGTCCTCGCAGCGATGGTCCGAACGTTCTACCTCCCACGCCACGGTCTGGTCATCCTCAACTGCTTGCGGCTTCGGTCCGGGTCTCAATCATGAAGAGCTTCTTTCCTAAACTGACTGCCCCAAAGCGAAGAGAAGCGGTGGATATAGCGACGCTAGCGTGTGCCTCGTGGCTGCCATCAAAGCGTTCCGGTATTGCAGTCGCTGCTGATGTCGAGCAATAATATTCAGCTCCATCTGATTAGGAGCGCCACGGGAAAGGAGTCCCCGACGGGTCTGCTCGTCGACGGTCATTGACTGATGGAAAGGGACTGGTGCATCAAAAATCAGACCTCTAATTCCCTCCCAGGGCCTATCAAGTCACGTTGAGATCACCAATGGACCTTGTGGGGGCATACAGCCATACATGTCACGCTTGGTTCAAGCTTACCATTTCTCCCCCCTCTTGGCACCCACTGCCCCTTTTTTATATATTGTATGATCCAGTCAACTCGTCCGACCACACCTTCACTATCTGAAAATCACGAATGCCAGAAAACCCCTACCTGTGCTTTCAGTCTCACGTGAACATGGCGAGAGGTACTGCGATCCACCAGATCTCCCGCCCACTCGATTCGCCGACTGACGGTCCGCCGCCACCATATACCTAACACCCTGTCGAACACGACGTCCCAACCCCAGAGCGCTTGCGCCGCTTCCTGTCGTACTTGCTGGTCGTCGACTACGGCCTGGAAAGACAAGACCTAATAGGCTCCGCAAGGACGACTAGTCTCGTTTCACCGGTATCAGCTATTGGTGCTACCGCAACTACAGGTCCCACAAGATCCAGTCCATATTTGGCAATCGCTCCGTCTCTGACCTGTCGTTACTTGACTGGCCACCCGGCAGCAGTTCAGCTCACCTGGATCGAGGGTTATCTTGCGACTTCGACGCTTTGAAGCTACCGCGAAGGGCCGTTGTGCTCATGTTCGTGAGTTACATGTATACTAGGGTCTTCAGACGGCACGGCAAATACGACGAGCCTGCTCTTCGTTTCATCGGAGAGCATGCCGGTATGGAACTTCTGGCGTACAAGCTGGGTACCGATCGCGATGCCATGTTCGATGCCCTTCTGCTACCGGAAGATCACGCATTTCATGAGCAGATGGTACGAAAGAATCAGGAAGAGATCGATACGTACTTCGCCTACGTCGATTGTAACTCTGGCTACCGACTCACTCAGATGGGTCAGGCTATTGAATGCCGAAGACATCGCAGACGGGTTCTTGAACTATTGCGACTAGCGTCGCACCTCGCATAAGTCGCGACATTATTGCCCAGTGAGATCCGGCGAGTCTTGGACGAGCTCAATCCATGCACAATCTTCGGGCCAGGCGGCCGATGAGGATATGCGGCGCTAGCGTAGATTGTTTGAAGAGTCTTCTTACCCGAAGCCGTGCTGCTACAGTAGCGGAACCACTTGTCCGCGCTTTTGCTGGTTGTTGTCTGTGGCTCTTGGACCGGGTATCCTCTCGGCCGAGGTGGAGCTCGAACACCCGAGGCCATACCCAATGGTTAACGCCACAACACTTCATTGCCTACGACGAGGATTGGACAAGCAACCTGGGAGGGAAGCCTAGGAGGATGCCACCGGAGATATCAACGCAAAGCCGCGAGGTCGGAGCGGGATGCCTGGCGGAACAGTACCGTAACCGCGACCGCTTACCATTCTCTTCCAACCTCAGTCTTGCAATGACAGGCCCAGCGCAAAAGAGCAGAGCAGCAGAAACCGCGAGATCAGTGATGCGATGACTCGAAGCGGCTGAGAGGTATCAAGTAATTCTAAGCACATGTATATATATCTGACCCTCTCCAACAACCCAGCGTCTCCCACGCAAAACACCACCGACTTTCCCAACATACACCACCATAACACGTCCGGTGTGTACCCAGTCTGTGTCGACCTCCGCAACACCAAATCAGCAGCAGCGCCCATACAAGGCGATCTGGCCCTATTAGAACGCTGTCCTTTGGAGAGACTGACTGCCAAAGATAGAGTGTATAAACCTTCGGGTCTCATTGAGCTCCTTACACAGCATGGAGACTACACGTATACCATACATGGCTGACGACTACGGCAACGCGATGTACGCACGCGTAAGCTGGTCCAAGGGATCGCCATCGCCTAAGCCCATTGGTAGGGTCAACCTTCTGCCTGTCATGAGCTATTGACGACTGACCGAAAACAGCACTCATCTACCACGGGGGCGGCCTGCTGGTTGGCAGCTCGGAGATGATCCCCAAGCCCCAGACGGAATACCTCTGCTCCAAGGGTTTCGTGGTCGTGGCCCCCAACTACCGCCTTGTGCCCCAGGTGTCCGGCAAGGAAGCCTTCGCAGACGCCGTCCATGCCTATGACTGGGCTACTACAGAGCTGCCGAAGCTGATGCAGGCTGGGCAAGGCGTCGAGCTCGATGCCGCGCAGGTGGTGGCGATGGGCCACTCATCGGGTGGCACATTGGCTATGCACATAGCATCATGCCGGTCCCTCAAGGCAGCCACGGCCTTCTATCCCTCGCTGTTCCTGGCAGATACCACGACTTCCATGCACAAGCCCACCAGCGCGCCTCCTTTCGGGTTCATGCCGGACTACACCCCCACCGAAACCGATCTCGCGAGCATTCGTCCAGCAGGTATCCAGGTCTCCGAATTCCCACTGGCAATCCCCGGCACGATCCCGCAGCCACGCAATAAGTGGCAGATGCACATAATCAAGCACGGAGAATGGCCGCAGAAGGCGCAGCCGGACGGGGACTATGCCGCGCTGGATCCCTTGACTCGGCTGAGCGCTCAGTGGCCTCCCGTCATGGTAGTACAAGGTGAAGCGGATGATGTGCCCGGGAGTAGTCTGGATCTTGCGCAGAGGGCGGAACGGGAGATGACAGCTGCGGGTGTGAAGGAGGTGGTACTTGAGGTTGTGCCCGGGGAGAAGCACATGTTTGACCTGCCGCCGACGGTCGGTAGTAGTGACGTGGGACCGAAGTGGATGGCAGTTGTGAAGGGGCTGGAATGGCTTGTAAGTCATGTGAGCGTGAAGGTAGACTAGAACGCGTCAACAATCGATTAGTCTTTTAAGTACTACTGACATGATCTCCTCTTCGGAGAATTGACCTGAACTGTGATCTATCCTGCAGTGTTCAGGACGCCGCCGCACTGTTCACTGAGTTCTCGCCTAACGGCCAGAGGAGGTGTATGTATCATGATAACAAACCAGATCGCCCTCGAAACCCAACCCACATGCGGCGCCCGACGTGCTGCAACACAATGCCGCAACCTTATACTCCGCTCACTTCCCATAAGCCATCCTAGCTTGCGACCCCATGTTCCTGCGCTTCGTCCGAAGCGGCACAATACTGCTCCCTCGCATCAAACCGGAGCTGCCGGATAACTGCTAGCCGGCAGAGGTACCCTCCGCCCCTGGATCAGTCTCTCAGTCTGCACATACAAGTCATCAAGATACTGCATCGCCGGCGCATCCTTCAGAATCTTAGCCACCTGCAGTCCCGAACTGATCAGCTGCAGAATATTCCTGTCGTCTTTCAGCGGTCGTGACTGGTGCTTCGCCGCATGCCTCATCTCGAGACTGTTCTCGAGGATAGTGATGAGCTGCTTGATCTGCCCATTGTATAGGACCCGCGCGGGTATGCGTCGTTTCGTCGCCAGTCGCTTGAGTAGGTAGACCCACTCCGACCACTCGCGGTCGCCGGGTACCCGGACAGGCCGCTTGTCGGGTTCAATAGGGACCGGGAACTGAAACTTCGCCACGAAGGTGAAGGCGCACAGCGAGAGTCTGTCGTTTACTTTGGACAGAATTTCGTCCTGCTCCTGGGCGTAGAGGGTGACGGGTAGCTGCGGTAGCTCCTCTTCTTTTGTCTCGTACCCGGCATCCGCTCCCGGCTTGTCGAGGAGCTGCGACGGTCCGTCGAACTCGTCCCTGTTGGAGGGCCTTCTTTGCGGGTAGGTGGCTGCTCTGGCTTGGAGAGCGCCGGGTCCATACGCAGCCTCGCCTACTTGGTGACCGATTCCCATCTGACTCAGGCGGTATTCGTCTGAGGAGGTCCGGCGTAGCGGCGGTCCAGGCCATGAGCCGTGCCAGCCTGGATAGCCCGCTCGTGAGCTGTAGTCTACCGAGGCCATTGGGTCGGTCGGAAAAGGACCGATGGACGGCGACGGCGGCCAAGGTGAGGAAGCCTGTATCTCGTAACTCTCGCCAGGCTGTCGTGACATTCGCGTGTCACGAGACCATATCGCCGCTTGTGGAGAAGGGTAGGTACCGTATGTCGCCGCCGTTCGATCGGCGCTCGTAAGGCTGGGTGCGGGAACGCTTGGGTAACGTTGAGCGCTTGTCACCATCGTTCTGGAGGGCGTTGGTGCGTACCTCAGTGTCGTCGATGGCTGCGCGGTAGCCCACGGGTCTCGCTCGCCAGTTCTCTGCAATCGTTGCCTGTCGAAAGTCATCATCTGTGCGTTTGGCGGTATAACTAATCGAGACTCATACTGTCGGGCCAAAGGCTCTTCAAGTCGACTGGAGAGTGCTGCTGCCCGCCGCGAATCGTGCGGAGCATAGCGAGTCTTTGTAGCATCCGGCGGAGGCGGTGGTGTGGTCATGACATACGCCGTAGCCCCGAAGCTGCTAGGAGGGAGTTCAAACATGCGGACAACGAGTGCAGATCAATGTCGCGGGCGGCAGCAAGTGACGTTGAAGCTGAATATTGAGAGTGAGGCAGCGATGGAGCACACCTGAAAACGGCCATCGCCGGCGTGTACACTGCGTGAACGGTGCTTCGAGAGAGTTCGCCCTCACGAGGAATGCAAGGCTTTCGCCAGATTACTGGGATAGTCAACGCCCAGTTGGTGGTGACGCGGCTAGGTGGCAGAAGCCCAATGCGAGCGCTCCCAAGGTATCGAACCAAGGGTTGCCCGGTACTTGGAGCAGCGGTGGTGAAGCGCAGGGCGAAACAATTTGACGGTGCCCAAGGTATTTCCTGGACGAGCTAGAAGGCTTTGCTAAAATCGCAGTGCTGACAAGGGCCACCGGGTAGTCCCTTGCGGTCGCGCGTGTTTCATGGTTGCTTCCGGAGACGTTTGGACACTGAACCTTTGCCGGGCATGTCTCACAGGGCCACCGTTGCTTGTCATGTTTAGCCCTCGAGGATTTAGTCAAAAGATTGTTATACAGCGGCACCGGGAACGTCTCGCCATCTCAGAGCAAGAACAGACGGCGCCCGAGATCGTCTTGCGCCTCTCTCTCCGCGTGCGATGCTGAAGTGGCGAACATCCTGACCGTCCGGACCTTGGGCGCTACAAGCAAAAGCAAGAGTAGTGTCTCGCGCGCATCCGCCCAACTTTGGCCATTGGGCATTGATGCCTCTAGGCGCGTCGTCAATATTTTGGTGAGGCGATAGCGGACGAGGATCCGGTTGCGTTCTTTCGCCCTGCCGCAAGCGCACGATTGATCGACCATGGTAGTGATCTGCGCTGTCCCCTGAACCATGTTGGGCAGCACGCCTGCACTTGCCGACTACGGCTATAATAGCGACTGCGGCCCAAGTGGACGAAGGTGTCGTCGTCAAAGTGGTAAACGTTCGTACTCGAAGAGTGTAATGACGGCGAGGGAGTGTGATAAAGCCGCATGGGTGGTCGGACACGTGAGATGCTTCCACTTGTTCCATGCATGAGGTGGCCTCAGCGAATGAATGGCGGCACGGCAATGTCCGATCTCTCAGCTGTATCGCAACAACGATGACTCGCCATAGTGTGGTATGAGATATTTGACTTTCTACGACCGTTGCAAAGTGAGACAACAACGGCAGCGAAGTACAAAGTGCCGAACAACACCCAGCAAATGAATCGAAGTGGGAAAGGCTGAACAACATGACTCTTCTCATCAGCAATGACCTCCCGGGCCAATTCATCACTGATATCGTGCGAGTCTAGAAGCGTTGTCCGGCACTGGGGCCTACATGTACGTGAGCTCGGTTTCGTATAGCCACACTCGGAAACTTCCCACCACGCCACGCTGAAACGCAACCCGCCAACCAGACGCCGCCACGTGACCGCCATCCCAACAAAGATACCCGCAACCGTCTAATTATCCCGATACCCCGTCGCCGGATTTTGCATCTCGAACGAGTTGTGCGGCGGCTCGTTATTGTAATAGCTCTCAGCCTCCCCCGGCTTCCTGAAGGCCGGATGCGTCGCAGTCGCCGGCTCCGTAACCAGCGGCTGTCGCGAAGCAGCCGCAGGCGACGGCTCGCGAGAAGTGTCGCGGAACGGATTTGGTGGAGCACCGTGAGGATTGTAACCCGCGTAGCTCCCGCGCGGCGGGCTCTCGTGACCTGCTCCCTCAGCTCCGCGGTAGCCTGTCTCGACGCCGGCATAGTTCCCGCGCGTGTACACGCCTTTGCGTCCGCGGTGCATGATGACAGCGCCGTAGACGAGCTGGCCGACGGAAGTGGCGAAAAGCACGGCCGAGAAGAGGAAACCCGAGACCTCATGAAATTCTCCCGCAGCCTCTACGATGTCGATCACGAAGATGAAGATCCAGAAGAGAGCCTTGATGGAAGACATGACCAGAAAGGGAACAGGGTTGAGCTTGCGTCTTGCGAAGAGGACGATGATCGTGATGTCGAAGATGAGCGAAATGCAGCCGAAGGTGAAAATAATGACGGAAGCCATGCTGTGCACAACGTCAGCTGTATTGCGCCAGGTCTCGGGGCATATGTGTTCGACCTACCTGATGATCTGGTAGGCACGGCTCCCACCACTCCTCACTTGATCCTCGGAAAGCCCGAGACCGCTGAGTATTATAACCAAAGCAAGCCAAACGAGCTCGAATGTCCAGAAGGGTATGAGCACCCGTTTCAACCACATCTTGCTGGGCATCTTGTTCGAACCTGGGCGTATGGTCTATCGTTACAGCGCTTATGGTTGTCGGAGGGTGATGGTGGGTGGGAGGGAGTACGGCGAGCGCGGCTGGAGGTGTCCGGATGCTGTCGTGGTATTTCCAGGGTTGAGGGTCTGCAGAGAGCGTGAGAAGAGAAGGACGATCACCTACCTGGGTGCTTCCATCAACAAATACTATTTCAGCAGAAAGCGCACCATTTTCCAATGCTGGCTGAAGTGCATGGGGCTGTGTCAGCCGCAGAGGACTTGATGGCGTTCGGCCAAAATTAGGAGAGACTGTACGGCTGCGGCTGACTAAATAAAGCTAAGGTGTAAGCTTAATCTAGCCCCACGTGCCAACCCACATTGGGCTCTCTCTCGATCGGCTCATATCCTCCGCAGAGCAAACGGTGGTCGCCCTTGTGGCGGAGGAACACTGTCGACTGGAGATGGCCTTGGGCTACTTGGTCTTCCGCATGTAGGCGCTCTGCGATGCAGGCGTTGTATACAAGACGGCAGCCCACAGCTGTAGCAGCTGTCACTCCGCGACGCCACGGCAGGGGGCGTTGCTTATGGCTTCTCGTGTTGGCGCTGGCCTGGCGTCTGCTGTTCCTTGCGTCTTGTCCTGATCACCTATCTTGAGAGCTTTTCGGGCAAATGAATCACCATCTCACGGGCATGATATTGCACGGCAGCTTGTACTACGCAGTCTTCGCAATGGCCCCCACGCGAGGACTGGACCACCTCCTCCCAATTGCAATAAGCACCCTGTTTGTATAGGTGTCGTGACAGCGTGCGGTGTACCAGCAACGTGCCTTCAAGGCATCGTGGAGGAGTTGCCTCCGGTTGGGAAGGCTGCGAACATGCCCGACGTGTTCGCCAATGGTCCCGCGGCGCTCACAAAGTATCTCGCTCAGCCAGGATCTTCTCCTGCCGGCGTTTCAGCAGTTCGCGGCGCTCGTCTCGCAGACTCGTGAAAACCTGGCACTGTCAGAGAGCGTATTGTTCCTGATGCGCAATCCAGCACCTACCCAGAACCAAGCTGCCAGCTCGAAGAAACCCCATGCGAAGACCAAGCTATTCTGCAGCGGCTCGCCAATGCTCGCCTTGGTGATGGACTTGGACCCGAGGAGACCATCCGGCTTGAACAGGTATACGTAGCCCGTCACAATAAACAGGAACAGCAGCCGCACCGGTACGGCTGCCAGCCAGTATTGCAGAGCTAACTCTTCACTCATATTGGCCGCTGTGAGGTCTGAGACGCCGAGGAAGGCAATGATGATCGCGAGGAAGGCGGAGGCATCGCTAGGCTTGTCCATGGTGGTGATGTGCGGCTGGTTCGACCATCAGCAAACATTCTGCTGCGACTCGTCTGTGTTCGTTCCCGTACCAGTCTCATGGACTCGCCCAATATGAACACAACATTCTGGTCCACCAGCTTCTTCGGGGCCGTGAGGAAGAAGTACGCAGCGGTGATGTGGAAGAGTGAGATCGCGCGAATGATGGTGCATCCCGATATGAGACCCATGGCGAATGCACTCGTGCAGACGACGGTGAATTCAATGTTGTTAAGACGGCTCCAATGTCTATAGGTATGCAAAAAACTGCGGGCTGGCGTCATCGTGCATACTCACGTTCTCCTGACAAAGCGCCCGATCCTTGACCTCATGGGAGTATCCGAAGCAAAGTGACTTCTGCTCTACACATCCCACATATATCGTGTCAACTGCCGGCGATGGAGAAAGCGACCTTGCTCCCGAGCGACAGCTCGCGCGCGCCAGGACAATCCACGATTAGTAGCCGGAGAGACCACCGACGACGAGGTGGCGTCGCAGTGCTAGGCTTCATCCTCATCGGTCTCTGGTTATGGACAGGCGGATGGGTCTCCGACGCACATGCCTCTCCGAAGACGGGCGTGGAGAAAATCCTCTCCGAAAACCCGCTCATAGATGGCCACAATGATCTTCTGATCTTGCTTCGAGCTTTGTACGGCAACAGGATCTACGATAAGAACTTCACCAAGCCATTCGAGGATGGTGGCATGGTCGGGCACTTCGACCTACCTCGCGCGGATGCTGGGAAACTGGGAGGCTCCTTTTGGTCTGCCTGGGTCCCTTGCCCGGTAGGAAATGGGTTCTCGAACGAAATCTATGCGCCGTACGTGCGCGCGACACTCGAACAGCTAGATCTGTTCCACCGCTGTCCGAGCAGTACCCCAAATACTTCACGCTGGCAAGAAGTGCCAAGGAGGCGGAACGTAACTTCTACAAAGAAGGCAAACTCATATCCCCTCTGGCCATTGAAGGTCTACACCAGATAGGCAACTCGCTCGCCACGCTACGCCTATACCATCAGCTCGGCGTGCGGTATGCGACATTGACTTGGAACTGCCACAACAAGTACGCAGATGCTGCTGTCGTTACCGTCGACGGCGAGAGCGTAGCGTCGAAACCCTACCATGGCGGAGTGAGCAAAGCCGGCCACGACCTGATCCTGGAGATGAACCGGCTCGGAATGCTAGTCGATCTGAGCCACGTCTCCGTCGATACGATGCGCGATGTTCTAGGTGGCAGTCCGGAGAAAGGCTGGAACGGCAGCGTCGCTCCTCCGATCTTCAGTCACTCCAGCGCTAAGGCACTTTGTCCCCACCCGCGTAATGTGCCGGACGATATCCTGCAGCTGGTCAAGAAGCGTGGCAGCGTAGTCATGGTCAACTTTGCCCCGGATTTCGTAAGCTGTCGAGCGGGCAATGCGTCCACTGGTCTGCCGGACTTCGTCGAAGAGACAAACACCATCGAGCATGTCGTGGAACACATCATGCATATTGGGGATTTGATCGGCTACGATCACGTGGGCCTCGGCAGTGATTTCGACGGGATCCCCAGCACCCCGAGAGGATTGGATGATGTTTCCAAGTACCCGGCTCTCATACAGATGCTGCTGGACAAAGGAATAAGCGAGAAGGATGCTGGGAAAGTCGCGGGGAGGAACCTACTGCGAGTATGGCACGAAGTGGATAAGGTTGCCGCGAGATTGCAAAAGGAGATGCATCCCGTCGAGGATGTCTTCAAACCTGGTATCAGGGGGCTGTACGAGCTGGAAGGACAGGAGATTGTTGATCTAGCCAACTAAAGCTAAAGCTGCACACGCAAGCTGAAGAAATGGTTGGATGCCGTTTCCACCTCCTAGTCAGAACTCGATCCACGGCAGACTGTTTCGAACGAAGTACCATGCTCAGGTCATCCTGTCTTCACGAAGCTGCTGGGCAAGCATCTCCGCCACGTTAATCTCTTCAACTGTCTCGAAGGCCTCCGGCTCAGGACGCACTACTTCGCTGCTCATCATGGGACCGATCTGAGCGGCCTCATAGCCTGCATAATTTCCTGCTCCGTCGCCGCCGGCCTCGTCTGCCATCATCGTGGCCTTCTGCGAGACAGTCGCCGAGTTTTTGACACTATCATCCACCGATTTCGCACGTTCCAGGTCCTTCCTCGACTTGCCATTCGTCACCTCGAGCGTTCCGAAGTGCGCTCCCGGAGTTGTAGTCTCGCTTTCCAGCTCGCCGATTCCGGAGTCAAGTGCTGCGATACGCTTGCCTTGCTCGGCAGTCATAGCCTCGAGCTCGCCAATCCTCATGTTGAGCAGCCTGATGCGGCGATCCCGGCTAACGGTCATGCCTCTCAGCTCGAAATTAGCACGCTGCTGTTCGACCAGCGTGTACTTCAAGCTGTCCGCTATGTCGTATTGGTTCTGCCAGCGGTTACCTTCAAGCTTCAACCTCTCGGTCAACTCGGTCCTCTCCGTAGTATGCCGTTTCAGCGCACTTTCGCTCTTCTCCGCATGCTTCCTTTTCAGGCTCGTGATCTCCTTCTCCTTCTCCCTCACCTCCGCAGACAGGCTTCCCTCTCCGACCTTATATTTCTCGATGATCTGCTCCAGCGTTTCGCCGTTCGTAAGCAAGCGATCAATTTCCTGCTCGCAGATCTTGACTTCTGCCTGCGTTTTGGCGAGTGTCACTTGGAGCTCCTTAATCGTCTTATCCCTGTCCTTCAGAACAGGAGAGATCTCAGGCTTCCACTTGCTGATCTCCGCTTGCTGCTCGGTTTTCAGATTCTTCCCAAGCTCCGTGAACTCTTTCTGCGCCTTCGCCAGCTCGCTTTTGGCTTCTTGCTCCTTCTCTCTCGCGGCTTTGACGAAACCGATGCACTTCACGCAATTCTCCTCAATCCTCCTCTTGACCGACTCGTCCTTAGCTCGTAACGCCTCCACCTGAGTCGACTTCAGCTTGTCGACCTTTTGCTGGTAAACAGCATGCTTCAAGTCCAGCTTTGCTTTGGATTTCCCCTTGATGCTCTCGAGTCTGGTTTCGTACTGGTCTTTCGCAGTCTGCAGCTTCACCTTGTATCCTTGCTTGATGGACTCTTCGACTGCGTGGTTGACGGCGCCGCTCGACGTACGAGACTTCGGCGAGGCCTTTATTACATTTCTCTGCAACTCCGCCACCCTACCTCTCAGCTTCCGCGCGTCGCTGACAACCATCTTGGACCCTCTCAACTTCGCAGTCTGCGCCGACATGCGCTCTGACGTCTCTTCTACCTCCGGCAAGCCCGATTGTTCATCCTCGGATCCGTCGGAGCCGTCCATGGCTTCATTTGCCTCGCTTGAGGCTCTCGGTCTCTTGCTCCGCTCCGGCTCCAGCGTAGCGCTTGCCTTGCGTTTCGCCACCGAGCTGGTTGATATGTTGCGCGTCACCTTGGCTGAGACTGAAACGGTGTACACCGGCATGATGTAGATGTCGCATGGTAACTCCAATGGCCCGGGGATTGTGTCGAGCGGGATGTAGCACATGCTGATGATACCGTGGTGTTCTTGGATGCTGAAGATGTGATCGGAGAAGAAGGAAGTTACAAAAGAAGAGTGTGGTCGACGTGGTCGAGGTAGAAAAGAGGAAGAAACTGGAGAAAAGGAAAGAGGGTTATGTATGCTTGTCGTAACCGGTGAGGCTTACGACGAGCGAGTGAGCTGTGGAAGTGATGGCGGGATCCGGATGGCGAGCGTCTTCGCTTGACATCAGTGAGCGTAGTGGCAGGTCGCTACGGAGTTTTCTCGCAGACCTTGGTGTAGGATAGCAGAGAGGTTGAAGGCGTTGCATATGCGAGTTGCGACGTGGACCGACGGAGAGGGTTGAGCCTAACATCATTGAGCAGTGCTTGAAGCTTCCAATTGCGCATGCTGTGTATGAGGCCAGTGTTGGTTCCCGGAGATGCAGCGATGGTGCATCAAGGTCATCTGTGGGCTTGGAAGAAATACAGAACACATACATAGGCCCCAGAGCTACTAACGGCTACTTAACCAGCCTGACCAGCAGCCACAAGCCTCCCAATAAGATCCTGCTGCTCCTCCGCCATCTTCTTCCACTCCGCCATCCTGATATTAGCATTCTGCAAAGCAGTCTTAGCATCCATCGCCCGCGCTTCAGCGTCCTTGCGCTCCTTCACCATCTTCTTGTGATTGCTCATCAGCGTCTCTTGCCGCTCCTCCATGTTCCGCATAAAGCTCAGCTTCGCCTCAATGAGCTTCTCAATCCGCGCGTTACGCTTAGCAAGTTTGGCTTGGAGACCTTTGACGAGGTTTAGATGTGTTGCAGCCTGAGCTTGGAGCGCGAAGGCCGTCGCCTCGTCCCACGATGTCGCGCGTGTAAGCTGGTAAACACTTTCCTGGAGAGCGACGAGTTGCTCGTGCATTGCCCGGATCCGCCCATCGCGCTCAAGAAGCTGGGATCCGAGCTGCTGCCGCTGCTCGTGAGCCTCCTTCTGGAACGCCGTGGCAAGGAGAAGTGCTGTGTCTTGCTCCTCCTGCGTCTCCTCGAGCGTGGCGATCTGGCGCTGAAGGTCCTGGATCCGTTTCTCCTGCTCGAAGAGCCTGCCGCTGCTGACATCGTCACGCAATTCGGCCACTTCACGCCTATCGTGAAACCGCCTCCGTAGGGTGTCGGCACCCGCCTTCCGCCTCGCATGCTCGCTTTCGAGCTCCGTTGTAAGCTCGTCGATGGGTTTCCGGTAACCCTTAATCTGGTGGTTTCGCAGTGAGAGGTCCTCATCGCGCTCCGAGAGGGTCACCTTCAGCTCGTGCACATGGTCAGTGAGCCGCTTGATCTCCGCGCCACGATCGTGAAGTCTCTGCTCCATGGCGCGGATGTCCTGCGCCGAGCCGGTAGGCGTACTCCGTAGCGCATGAATCTTGGCTTCCTGGCTGTTGAACAGTCGCACCACGCATTCGTACTTGTCGTGTGGCAAACCTCTATGCCCAAGAATCTTGAACAGTTCCGCTCGTACGTCCATAGTGAAGGCTGTGGTGGTGATCGCGGTGGTGTTGTTGTTGTTGTTGTCGTCGGATGTGGTGATGGACGCGCAAGGTGAGCCTTTGCAGTCGAAGTGGAAGGTATGAACATCCGTGAGGTGAGGTGAAGGTTCATGTTGATATCGACTTGGTTAAACTCGTACCTTCCGTTTGTAGCGGGATCTTGCAACGGGCAGCGGCAGACGGAGCACGGCTTGTTACCTCCGACTTCCCAACCTCCGGATTCATGCAGCATCAACACTAGCACGCAGAACAAGCAAGACATGTAGTTGCTGTGGGTCTACTGGCAAGCTTTTGAAGCTACCTTTGCTCCATCCCGAGCCTCCGTTACACAAGATCGCCGTGCTACCCAGAAGAACGCCACGGCTAAGCCCTTGACGGCACACTCACAACTTGACCTGCCATTTCGGATGCGTCCGCAGCTTCTCGCCGTACCGATAAAATAGGAACGGTATCGGACACAAGGCTAGGGCGATGAAAGCGATCAAGCTGTTGCCCCATCCCAAGCCCAGCTTATCGTACATCTGCAGCGCGAACAGAGGGAAGACCGAACCCAGCACCGAGCGGAGTATGGTGTTGGCCGCCATGGCCGAGGCAGCGTACCGTTGGAACGTGTCAACGAGATAGGTGTTTATCGCCATGAATGCCGCAATGAGGCCGATACCGACGAATAGCGTGCCGATGATTGGTACGGCCCATTGCACGTGGTACTGCGCCGACCAGCCGTAGATGAAGAGTCCGACGGGGATGCAGGGGCCAGCGTACATGAGCATGGGTAAGCGGTACTCCGGCTTGATCTTGCCTTCGCTGTGCTTGGCCGCGAGCCGCTTCATGATCGGGTCTGACATCTTGCCGATGATTGCGAGGCCGAGAAGGTTGCCCACGCCGGTCCCGATGTACACCAGGCCGACGGTGCTGCCCGAGAAGCCGTAGTTCTGCTCGAAGACGAACGTGAATGTCGTGAACAGCAGATACATGATGCCGTATACAACCGCCATGTACAGTGACATGAGCGCGCAGATGGGCGACAGGAAGAGGAGTTTCGTTGGTCTGGTGATGGCTCGCACGAACAGCTCCCTCGGTGGGAGGTCGATAGCGAGCTTCGAACGCAGGTCGGGGTTGCCGGTTTCTTTCCGTAGCCGCTTGGCTCTACGTTCCAGGATTACTGGCGCGTAAGTTTCTCGCATGACAAAGAAGCCGGCGATTGTGACCACGCCTATGGCCATGGCGATGACCCAGAAGATCTAGAACGCAGTCAGCGCGCGCCAAGGCAATGAGAGCTTTAAATGATGCGTACCCATCGCCAGCCTTCTGCTTCCGCCAGAAATCCACCACACACCGGCCCGATGACGGGACCTAGCAGTGGCCCGATAGCCCAGATGGCCATGGCGCTACCGCGTCTTTCAGCCGGCATCAGATCAGCTATCGTGCCGCCACCTAAGAAGCCGCATCAGCATAGGCGCTCCTCGAAATGTCGGCGCAGAAATAGCAGGAAGTTCAACCTACCGTTCGTGATCGGCGCAATACCCCAAGCTCCAGCCAAGAAGCGGAACCCAATGAGCATATTCATATCCGTCGCAAGCGCGCACGCTACGGTGAAGATGATGAACCCAACATTGCAAACATGGTAGACGATAAGCCGTCCGTAAAGCTCGCTCAACGGAGCAATGACGATGGGGCCCGCCGCAAAGCCAAGCAAGTATACCGAAACGACAAAGGTCGCCATAGCCTGATTGTTGGTGCCAAAGTTCTGGAGCACCTCCGGTACTCCGGGGGCGAACATGGAGGAGGCGAGAGGAGTCAGAAATGTCAGAGCGGACAGGACGGCTATGTTGCCCCATTTCACCCTGGCAGTGAAGTTCAGGGGGTTCTCGGGATCGTCGGGCCCTGACCAGTCGACAATGTTTGGATCTAGCGGCTCCTGCTCCTCTGCCGTCGTTATCGGCTGGCCTTTCTCCAGATCATCGACCGGCTCGTTGATGGAAGACGGCGACGACGGCTCCTTGTCCTTGTCGAGCTCCGCGTTGTACTCTTTACTTCGCGCAGCGGCCTCTGCATCTGTCTCGACGCCCTCGTTCGACGGGATATCCGCATCGTGGCCCTCCTGCAAAGCCAACTGCTCCTTTTCGGGTAGGTCGCCGCCGAGGAAGGCGGGTACCTTGTGCGCAGCCATGCTGCTGGCGTCCAACTGATACTGCCATGTTAGCGATGCCGATGACTGTTGTGCTCTTGTGTCGAGGACAGGTGAGGTCCACGTCGTCTGGACTTGAGCCTCCACACGCATTGGCCAGCCTGACTGTCAGCACGGGAGGAGGGGGGTCTGCTTACTGCGTGGGGTTGCCGAGTGTCGCGGGATCCCGAGGGCCTGGTCGACACAAACACAGCTGAAGAGCTGTTCGAACGAGCGACTACGGCGACGACGAGGGTGTACGAGCGTGTTCGGAAG
This sequence comes from Friedmanniomyces simplex, assembly GCA_005059865.1. Taxonomy (NCBI): domain Eukaryota; kingdom Fungi; phylum Ascomycota; class Dothideomycetes; order Mycosphaerellales; family Teratosphaeriaceae; genus Friedmanniomyces; species Friedmanniomyces simplex. The sequence goes on from NAJQ01000082.1 coordinate 63,104, forward strand.
GGAAGCGGGAAATCACGACGATACCATATGCCTTCTCCGTGCTTGCCTAAGAGACGTTCTTGAGCTGAATGCCGAGGATCCGGAGGCTGCATGAGGTACTCGGCAACCGGGACACGGGTGTTTACCTTCGCCTTTATGCCAGA
>NAJQ01000820.1:0-12816 GCA_005059865.1 Friedmanniomyces simplex
CTGAGCGTCAACAACTCGGTCTTCACTTTCAAACAAAACAAAGCGCCCATGCTCCTAGATGCGCAGGTCGGCGACGGCTCGTCGGATGGGCACGACTATCGCTCCGATTTCCATTGGATTCTTGAGCAAGGGTATGAGTGGATCATCACCGACACGGCGGATGAGTGGCACTCCCGTCTGCAGCGGCAGGGTCTGCGGAATATCAGTCGGTTGATCGCGGATGGGGAGAGGGTTGTTGATGGCGCAGTGGCGAGGACGTGGTATAGGAGGTTTGTGCGTGAGGTTTGGTTCACTTGAGGTATTGTAGTTGTCTGGCTGCTGGTCTGGACGGCACTGTGGGTGGTCTAGGTGATGTAACTACAGAAGCTCGATTGCGCGTCGATTTTCGTTGATAGCCGCCCCGGGGGATGTAGTATCTGGTGACGCTCGCGTTTCGTCTTCGCCATTCAATGGCTTGTCTGGAGCCCGAGTGCTTCACACGATCTCAATGGCTCCGTCCCGGATCTGACCTTCAATGTCTGTTTAATACACCTGCATTGATGCACATGCCTGCTCTCTGGGTTCATGCCGCTGTATCGAGGCTGTAGAAGGGGGTGTCGAAGTTGATGACTTCGGAGAGAACAGGGCAGGAAGACCAGCCCAGCGCTTCTCTCTAGCCGTGAGCGGTTTGCTGCCTTATTAGTGGATTTAAGGCAAAGGGAAGTGCTCGATGCTTTTGGTGATGGCGGTGATGCGTCGCAAGGTTTGATACTTGTTGAGCTTCGGCCGATTGGGCTGCGAGACAACAAGCCGAAGGGCGAACAATAAACATTATCGACCAACGTCAAACACGATCATCAGAGCCTGACTGCATAGCCAGCAGCTGCCACAGACTCGTTGTCCGGTACCAGCCAGACTCGGCGGCGATGCACGATCAAACCCAGAGTATCCTGTTCACGCTCCCAGCCGAGCTTCGAGAAGAAATATACAGGCAATGCCTCACAGCACAGAGACCCATCACGAACCCGGCGACGACGCTGCTCGTAGCCGCAATCGACAAGGACATACCCCCTCTAGGTGTACCACTACTCAGGACGTGTCGCCGCATCTACGACGAGATGGACACGAGTATACTGTATGCCGCGAACCCCTTCCGCTTCACAAGGCCGATGATATGTTCCTGGTTCCTCAACCACATCTCGACCGCACACTGCATCCGTGTCCGCGGCATCACCTGCGACCTGCGCGAGATCGATTATCATGGCGGCGGAGTCCCGGCTGGACCCAGCGGCATCACTCTGGGCAGTGAGTGGCAACACTACCTGCGGTGCCATCCCGGAGCTCACGATGATAGCCGGGAGTGTATCTACCAACCGCAGATGCTCGTCATGGATATGCCCAGCATTGAGATGCTCACACTCGATGTCACAGCCCTGCAGGATCTAGCCGAGACCTACGCGAATACCGTCTTCGTGCGGCGCGCCGTCCAGACTATGCTGTACTCTTTGCTCTGGGACTTCCACATGTCCCATTGCGCCGAGGGATGGCTCGCTGAGTCCATGGAGATTCGCATTGTGGGACGAGATCTCGGTGGGGAAATCACCCAGCTTAGGCTCGGACCCGGCTACCTGCGGCCGCGCCTGGATGGACCTCCGGATACCGAGCTGGATCTCGTGCGCAAGTTGGCTTTCACCGGGGTCGATAGCCGGAGTGGGAGGTTACTGCCCTCGCTCTACCACTCTGCGGGTTGTAAGGTGGCGACTATCAGCTGCGTACCCGGGGATTCGGACGACCAAGGCAGTCTCATCCTCTCGGAGGACCGGAAGTACTTGCATTGGACCGAGGCGGAGACTGATACCACGTGGCTGGCGAGGACGATCACGATATCCGAGGTTAGGCAAGTGATGACTGGGCCGGAAACGGACCCTCAGCTTAGACTGATGGTCTTGGCGGAGGATGATCGGCATGTTTTCGTGTTCACGAGCAGGGATAACGTGCAGGAGGAGTACCACAGTGTTCGGAGGCTCCTGTGGGAAGGCGTGGCGGGAACTCAAGAAGAAGATGCCCTAGATCATTGACATTTACGATGAGCTTCATGTCTCTGGATATTGACTGAAGACGGCTAGCACACGAGTCGGCGGCCGGTCCAACGTCAACAGCCCGGCCGTGGAGATCAAGCGATGTGTACGGAAGTACAGAGCTTCTTCTGGTCTGGACAACATTGCCTTTGAAAGCAAGGCTCGGATATACATGTCGATGCCTTGACAACATCCCGCCGGGAGGAGCACAGTAGTAGCCTTCCTGGCCTTTGGTCATGGCAGAGGAAGAAGAGGATAAATGCATGCCTCACCGCAGTGGTCCTCCCATCCACATGGTAGAGTACTACCGCCCAACCGACTGAGAAGCTGAACGAGCATCATCTGGATTACCACTCGCGGAACCGCCTGTTCTACTGTTTGGCATACTCGGAGACACCCGCGGGACAACACCGTTCTCCGGGATACATGCCCCCAGAGTGCGGCAGCATTTCTTCGACCCAAAAGTGAATGTAATACTGTCCGTCGAGCGCTACGTGTATTCATATTCGCGAGCACGAGCATTGGACTATGACGTGTTGGCTAAATCGCCCGGTCGGAGATACCCGCAATCGAGATCGTACCTCAGCGCGATCGATTTGGAAAGACATGTCATTGAACGCGACAGGTCGCGAGAGGTACATGTACTTCGAGACGCATACTCTTCGTTTTCACTGACACATCAACTCACAGCAGAACATCTTTTCCTTCCTGCCGCCAAATTCTATGCTTGTAATATTCCGCGCGGCCTTACATTCCACTCCTCGTACGACCTGCCTTTCGCACCGCACCTTCTCATCAAAGTCGATCAGCATGGCGCAGACTGCTGGCAAGAAGCACGCCCGCTCGGACAGTCAAACGCACGAGGACTACCTTCGGGTCCAGAGCGAGCTCAAGCACCCCTCGACCAAACGCGCAAAGCAGATCGACGCGGACACACCGTACGATCAGCTGGAGGCAATCCTCGAGCAGACGCGCAAGGAGGTCAAGACACGCAATGTCCTACACTGGTTCCGCTCGAAGGACATCCGGCAAGAGGACAACAAGGGCCTCCACGCTGCCTCGCAGAAGGCTAGGGAAGGAGGCGGTAGTCTCATCTCGATGTACTTGTTCAGTCCGAAGGATATGGAGTGGCATGGCACGAGTCCCGCACGCTCCGATTATATTCTGGAAAGCTTGCGCATCTTGAAGAGTCAGCTGGAGGAGAAGAAGAACATCCCGCTCGCGATCCTGACTGCGGAGGGGAGAGGCAATAAGGCGGCTAAGGTGATGCAGTTCGCGAAAGAGAATGACGTCTCGCATATATATGCCAATATGGAGTATGAGGTCGACGAGCTGAGACGCGATGTGGATCTGGCCAAGAAGGTGCAAGAGGAGAAGGACATATCCTTTGACGTCCTGCACGATCAGACCGTCATCGTGCCCGGCAGCCTACATACCGGTGCTGGAGGTCCGCACAAGGTGTTCACGCGATACTACAACGATTGGTTGGGCGTCACGAAGAAGGATCCCAGTCTGCTCGACACTTGTCCGCTTCCCGAAGGCAACGAGAAGAGCGCGAAGCAGGCACACCAGAAGCTGTTCGATACCACCATACCGGAACTGCCGGAGAGCAAGCAGTTCGGCTCCGATGAGGAGAGGGACCGGATCCGCAAGCTATGGCCGGCGGGCAACAAGGCGGGCATGCAGCGCCACGCCGACTTCCTCAAACAAAAGATCGCTGACTACGCAACGCATCGTTCCGAAGCGGCCAGAGACCCGTCGAGTCGACTCTCGCCTTACTTCTCTTCCGGCATCGTCAGCGTACGTGAGATCCTCAGGAACACCAAAAAGTTCAACAAGGACAAGAACTTTGACGTGGGCGATGTTGGGGTGGTATCCTGGGTGCGCGAGATTGTGTTCCGGGAGTTCTATCGACAGGTCACGGTCATCACGCCGCACACGAGCATGAACTTGCCTCAGAACCTGAAGTTCGATTTCGTGCAATGGGAAGACGACGAGGAAGGCTGGAAAGTGAGTGCCACACTCGCCCAATTTCGAAGAGACATCCCAAAGCTGACTTCACGGCCCCCCACAAGCAATGGTGCGAAGGCCGCACCGGTGTGCCCTTCATCGACGCCGGCATGCGCCAACTCAACGCCGAAGCCTACATGCACAACCGCCTGCGCATGAACACCGCCTCCTACCTCCGCGCCAACCTGCTCCTCGACTACCGCCTCGGCGAGCGCTACTTCGCCGAGCACCTCATCGACTGGGACCTCTCGAACAACACGCAGGGCTGGGAGCCGAGCTACACGGTCTTCAACCCCGTCACGCAGGCGGAGAAGCACGATAAAAACGGGGATTTCATCCGGAAGTGGGTGCCGGAGCTGGCCGGGGTGGAGGGCAAGGCGGTGTTTATGCCCAGTGAGAGGTTGGGGAAGGAGGAGTTTGAGCGGTTGGGGTATCCGTATCCGCATGTGGATTTCAAGGAGAGCACGCAGAGGGCGAAGGCGAGGTATAAGCGGGATTTGGCTGATGCGGACCCTTGATACCTCCCTTTGCACGGCTGGAGAATATGTGAAGGTTGACGCTATCATAAGGGCGATTCGATGTCATGGCCGGAGGAGTCAGACGTCACAACGCCGATTGCTGATGATGCCCCGCTATCGAGGAGAGATTCGCTACTTGCCAACGCCGCGGTAGCGATCTTCGGCGGACGTCAAGCTTAAGGAACATGGCTAGTACGCCCATGATCGCATATCCTCTGACGTCGGGAACCTCTTGCCGGGTCGTATATGCCTCAGCAGTCACCTGTGAGGACTGGCAAAGCTCTCGGGGTAGCTAGGGGAAGTTTGTGAAGAGAAAGGCGGTTCGTTGGCAACCACAATCGCGGCGCTCTTCAGCAAGTCGTGGCCGCCCTTGTCGAATTCATCGGAGCGTGAATGGACTTGCTGCGACGGTGCACGCCAGTGGGACTCATCGTCACCAAGCCTTGGCGTACCGCCATTCCCAGGTCCTGCACCTCGCATCCGTGGTGATCTGGAGACTGAGCCCAAGCCCACCGCTGTCCGTCTTCCATGCAACACGAGCCCGTCGCTCTACTCCGCCCCCTTCTGCGCCCTCTCATCTTCGAGCCTGTCCTCCCAGAAGTACTGCCCACTCGCTACGAGTGACTCCAGACCGTCCGACACCTCTCCCACATCCTGGTAAATGCCGTGACTGTACCACCGGCCATCCTCGCCCTCACCGCACATCACCTTCGGGTAATTCATGCCGAGCTTTTCGCATCTGTCCATGCAGCTTAGGTCGCGGAGGTCGAGTTTCCCCAGCTTCAGGTTCTCCGCCATCCATTGCAGAGTCGTGCGGAAGCCGGTGCAGTTCTGCAGGAGGACCTTTTCCAGTTTCAGCACGTTCAGGCTCTCGCGCTGCAGGTCGAGATAGGCGAGTAGGTCGTCATTGGCGACGTAGACGATGATCAAGGCGAGTGTGTGTAGGCGCTGCGCGTTGAAACAGGTGACAAGGTCGGTCTGGCCGATGCGAATGCTGATTAAGGTGAGTGCATGTAAGACAGCCGTGCTGGTGATGTCGCCGACTTCTCTGAGTGTCACGTCATGGTCCTGCGGATCCTGCTTCATGTCCCCCCAGGTCAAGGCTAGGCTCCTGAGCTCTGGCGCCGCGGTCACTATCATACGCAGAAGCTCCCATTTGTCCCGAGCCTCCTGGTGGACGTCCCCTTCGAACCGCACCTGGAGAGCCTTCACAGCGCGGAGCCTTGGTTGACCGAGAGCGGCGATATTCTGCTGTAAGGCGGCGAAGTTGGCGCCGAGACTGAAGCCGCCCAACTGGAGACTGAAGCCAAGCGACTCGATGGGCGCATCGACGACCCGGCTCGCCTTGAGGATAGTGACGATGACCTTGCCGCAAGTACCCTCCACGAATTTGTCGTTTAAAACCGCGCCAAGCTCATGAAATACGCTTGAGCGCCATGCGGCCGGTTCGAGCCGCTGCCCGTAACGGAGATGGCCACCTTGTAACCCGCAGCAGCGAGGTTGGTGAGCGCGGTGCCCAGTAAGGTCGACGCACCCCTCTCGCCAATTCCATTAACGGTCTGGCAATCCGATTCCCAAGCAGTACGGGCATCGTGGCGACGGCGCAGCAGGCTGTTCTCGCTGTCCATGCGCAATAGTCCATTCTCTGGGTGGAAGCTGTGTTCCTCCAGTTTCCGGCTGACGATTTCGATGTTCTGCATGTGTTTCAGGGCAGTCGGGTCGGCTGTGTGCTGAACGAGCTTCTGCAGGCCGTTGGTGGTGAAGATGTAGGAAGGCATCGTCAGCTTGTGAGAGCAGCGTGATTCGTGAGTTGCAGCACGTCACTTTGCGATTCCGCTTGTGCTGACGAGGTACTGGAGTGTTGGTGTGTCGTGGTCGTAATTAGGAGGATTGGAAGAGCTTGGTGTACCAAAGGGCTCTCACGCACAGACCAGGTTGCAGATGGAAGTGAGCACATTCTGGTCAAGTGAGTCTCGGACGTGAGGTTTGGAAGTGAAGCTTAAAGTGAAGATCGCAACTCATAGCTTACGGTAAAGAGCGTAGCGATTCGGTGACTGAACGTCCTGCCTGCGCTCCCGAGGGTGGCGCTTGCCACGACTGGCAACCTCAGCTGACGCAAGGCGAGCGGCGAGGCGCCCGAACACACTATAGAGACATCTGAGTGACATCAAAGCCTATCGTCGGCGACTGCTGACACTCGAGGCTGGACGACAACATCTTAGAGAGCCCAAAAACGCCAACACCACAATGTTCTTCTCTTCAATCCCACCCCCTCCTAATCACCGGCCTAGCCGGGTCCCACGGCCCCCTGATCTCGTTCTTATACCTCTGCAACCCAATCAGCCACCAGCTCGTCATACCCATACTCATCCCCGTCGCCATTGCCCCCAACACAGCGCCCAGGATACCGAAACCCCAGCCTCCTCCCGAGATCACGAGACTGAGTCCCGCGCCCGCCATAATGACGAGAGAGCTCGTGAGCCAGAGGTGCCCAGTCCAGGAATGGTGGCGCAAATGCCGGCGGAAAACGGGGAAGAGGCCGAAGACCTCGATTGAAAATAAAGTCAGGCTGAAGACGTGCGTGGTGTTTGGTAGACGGCTGGCGAGGACCGTGGAGGCCATGAGCGCGGCGTTGGTGGATAGGGAGGCAGGGAATTTGACTTCGGGGCCGGCGCCGTAGTCGAAGGTGAAGACGTTGAGGATCATGAGCCAGAAGCTTAGCGCCCATATCGAGTCGCTGGAAGTAGACTTGGTGAGGGATTTGAGGATAGGTGAGAGGCCGAGGAGGGAGCAGTAGATGAGGAGGGCAGACTTGGCCGTAGTCAGACGTTCTTGCGTGCGGGGCGAGAAGGTCGAGGGCGTGCCACCGTAAGGCGTAATGTGGGATGTTGATGTAGAGGGTTGGACGCCGCTTGCTGCACCTGGAATGGCGTTGAGGTCGCTATTGGGTATATTGGGAATGGTTGGCTGAGTGCTGGCCACGGAGGTAGCGCTCGGGTTGCGCGAATGCGTGCGAGATACACTTGCTTCGGACGGCCGTCTTATTGTACCCGAAGTCTCCGCGACGGGTGTACCAGGCTCTGTTGCTGCGGTAGCCGAGCCGGAGCCGGAGCCGGATGTACTTGACATCGCGTCGTTTGCACCAACAATTCCCTCCTGAAGCTTGACAGCCTGCTCGACTTCCTCCTTGCCCTGCCACCAATCCCTCAACACCCACCCGGCCACCGTCCCTATCGTAGCCCATCCCACCACAGTCTGAGGACTCACTCGCTCCTGGAAGATGCCGGTGAAGCAGCACACGAAGATGACCACAGAGCAGACATGCTGCACAATGATCGTACTATCCGCAACCAACGGCCAGAACTCATATGGTCTAAGCCGTGGGTTGCGCTGAAGGTGGTCCAGGAACGTCTCCTCGTCGGTGTAATTGTCTGGATAGCTCTGCTTGACCCATAGTAGCTTCTTCCATGTGCCCTTTCGTCGTCGATCAGCGCTACGGCCACGTCGGTTTCTGTGACTCTTGTGCGCGGTGGGAACATGCGCCGCAGTTGCCGTGGTCACTGTATCGCTTCTCCCCAGCGGACTGCTCTTGCGCGGACGACTGCGCGGCGGGGCGGGACCGTAGATGGCATCTTCGGGGCGGAGACGCGTGTGATCCTGGAGTACGTAGTGGCGGCCTGATTGTATCGAGCTGGCGAGGGAGGACTGCGACGTGTTATGGCTCTCGAATGGCGGTGGCATTGACCGCGAAGGACTTCAGGTGAGATGAGACGGAGGAGCTCGGGAGTGTCATTGCCGAGACACAAACCACACGTCGCGTCTCGCCCGGACATCATCCTTCCCCCTTCTTCTACACTTCTGTCGTCCTGGCCCGGTCCCGCCTTCCAGTGGAGGACGTCGCCATTGCCACGCCTTCCGGAAACCAGGTTACAGACCACTGTTGAGCACCTACACGCGCAACGAGGGCCGGCATATACGGCCCAGAGACGTACCCATGGATCTTTTATATATCATGGTCATGATATAGACACCGTCGGCAACGTAGCGAGATCATCGGCAGTCTCTGATATATCTCTCTACATACCTAACACGCGCTCACAGCCATCTTTGCTCGTTAGCCTGGACGGTGTCCTTTCAAGATGCCAACCTATCCACCGCAGGCCCGAGATCTCCCGTCAATGCCGTTCACTCAAGCAGCTCTTCCGCCACCGGTGTCGGCAGGTACGATCTCAATATCTCTGGTGGGACCTGTGACTCTCAAGTCCTGGTCTGCCCAAGACTCCCACGACCTCGGCAGGGAGGCGCTTGGGGTATTGACTCACAGTGGCGTAAACCTGCGTGCCGACGGAGAGGAAAACTTCCTAAGATGGCACGCACGAGTTTGCTCGTGATGGTGAGTCCTCGAGACTGTGCCTATTCCATGGAAGATTCGAGTTAGCCCGCGTCGCCAGCAGCATCCAGGAGTGGTCTCTGGGCTGTGTCCGACGATGGCAGGCAGCGTCAACCTACAAGTCCTGCCATTACGCTACGTTGGAGGTTTCGCAATTTGCCATACGATCAATGAGCTTGCAAGTCTGTGCTATTGCATGGCAGCCAAACCCTTTCAAATCTTCGTCGACTCTGTTGTCAGCTTGCGCTGAGTATGTTGCTCTATTGCAACACTGCCGGTCTGGTCTCTCGACCCGCAAAGTACGACTTGCCAAATGATTCTGAGTGGGATATGGCGAGCGAGCACAGGCCATTGGCCTCCGCGGGAGCCTTGGCAAGCGCTTCGACGGACGATTGCAAGATAACCCGGTCCGCCTCGTCCGACTGTTGCGACATTATTGGACAGTCGCAGAATCACATGTTCGAGCGTGTCAGACACATCTGCGCTTGCGACTGCCCCCCAGGCTGAAATGTTTTCTTGCTGATCGAGATGATCACTAAATCTTCCCCGCAGATCTCGTCCACAAGGTTCAAGATCGTCAGGAACACCCTCCCGCCGGGTTACCGGGTATGTGGCGTGTGGAGAAGCTGGACCGCGACACTGACCAGACCTGCTCTCTCTGACTTCTCCCGGCGGTGCTGGAAAGCGACAAAATACGACAGCACTCACTCATCAAGGCGCAGATACGTACAGCCTACGAGATGAGATACGAGCAAGTCCAGTCGGGTTGCCCGAAATGCCTTTCTCAAGCCATCAGGAGCTATTATCATGCGGGGACAGACTTCAACACAAATACACAAAGCTCCCGCTAACACGGCTTCAACCCGAAAGGTAAGCTTGAACCATGACGTGCGTGGTTCGTGTTCCAATGCTGTTCCTGCATGGTCTTATACAAAGCTTCTTCCCTGCCTGGCTTGACGCGTCCTTCTCGACTCCACCCTCACGACACAGGACAAGCACTTTCTTTGGTATGCGGAGCTACACAGCGCTGGCCTGGGCCCTGCCGGCCATTGTTGCAGGTCAGTATGCCGCACGATTAATTCCACGAAGACAGCACCACTGACACTCCAGTCCCAAGGGCAAAAACCACAATACCCACCAGCTTTCCCGCCCACTCCCATCCTACCGTCTTCCATCAACTATGCACCGAGCGTCACACCCAACGTCATGGACACCACCGCGCCCAACGCGCAGACTGTGTGCCCGGGCTATACCGCTGCAAATGTGCAAGAGACGACCACCGAACTCACGGCAGACCTCACGCTCGCCGGTCAAGGATGCAACGCCTACGGCAACGATGTCAAAGACCTGACCTTATCCGTCCAGTATCAGAGCCAGGAACGTCTTGCAGTGCGCATATACCCGAAGTACCTGGCGCCTAGCAACCAGTCCTTGTACATCCTGTCGCCGGCTCTTACGCCGCAGCCAAGTGTTGGATACGGTGCCAGCTGGGCCAACAGCGACCTTACTTTCACATGGACGAACAGCCCCAGCTTCCAATTTCGTGTCGCTCGCGCCACCTCCGGGGACGTCATCTTCGACACATACGGCCACAAGCTAGTGTTTGAGGACCAATTCTTGGAGCTCGTCACAAACATGGTGCCGGAGTACAACATCTACGGCCTAGCCGAGAACCTTCGCGGGTTCCGCATCCCAAACAACTTCACCCAGACGTACTGGAACGCTTATAATCTCGATAACGATCAGGAGCTGGACGTGAATGCGCACAGCGTGCACCCCGTCTACCTGGAGACTCGCTACGGCAACGGCAGCAACGGGACATCCCTGTCACACGGCGTTTACGCCCGCAACGCACACGGTCAGGAGTGGCTGATGCGAGACGACAGTATCACCTACCGCACCATCGGCGGGAGTTTCGACCTGTACTTCCTGTCCGGCTCGACGCCCAAAGAAGTCATCAGCCAGTACCAGACAGGGATCGTCAACACGCCATACCTGCCTGCCTACTGGCATTTGGGATTCCAACAAGTTCGGTGGAGTTACCAAAATTGGAGCAATTTGCAGGCGGTCGTGATGCGTATGCAGCGCAGAATATCCAACTCGAGGGGCTGATGAGTGATCTGGACTACCTGAAAATGAACCGGGACTTTACCGACAACCCGGGTCATTATGATATTGGACCTGGCAAGGAGTTTCTTGATCGGTTGCACGCCAACGGGCAGTATTATATGCCGATCCTCGATCCGAACATCTACGTCCCAGACCCGACAAATGCATCCGATGCGTATCCGACCTACGATCGCGGTGCGGAGCTGGAGGCGTACATCCGGAATGGAAACGATAGCTTCTACTACGGTGTGCAGTGGCCAGGCTTCAGCGTATTTCCAGACTTCATCACGCCTCAAGCTCAGCAATTCTGGACCGAGCAAATCCTGGCGTTCCATGAGAAACTCGCTTACGATGGCTTCTGGCTTGATGTCAACGATGCGACGTCCTTCTGTACCGGCAGCTGTGGACAAGGCCGGCTGGAGGAGAACCCGATCCACGTCCCGTTCGCTCTGCCAGGCGACCCGAATACTTCGATTGCCGTGGACTATCGGTACCCGGAGATGTTTAACATCACCAACGCCACGGAAGCCGCGTCCGCTTCTTCGGCCATGATGAGCCAATCGAGCATGTACCCGACCCCAAGCGTAACACCCACACCGACCGTAGGCCGCACGCTCGCTACGCCGGGCGTGAGGAATTTGACATACCCACCCTACGCCATCAACAACTTCCTCCCAGGTCACAGCCTCCAGAAGCAAGTCATTAGCCCGGATGCTACGCACAACAACGGACCGTACAACAGCACGGAGTACGAGCTTCACAACCTGTATGGCCACACGAGTGGGAATGCGACGTACAATGCTTTGAAAGCTGTGTATCCTGGCAAACGTCCATTCTTCATCAACCGGAGCACGTTCAGCGGCAGTGGAAATTTCTCTGGTGGGTCTTCCGGCACGGGCTTAGGTATATATCGTCAGGCTAACGATCGCAGGGCATTGGGGTGGAGACACCAACAGTATGTGGGGAAACATGTACTTTGGTATTAGTCAGGCGTTGCAGTTTGGGATCGCCGGTATACCGGTGAGTTCGTAAACACGAGCGAGGCTAAAGAGAGGTAAAAGATTGATTAAAGCTAACCTGGTGTCATCGCAGTACTTCGGTGTCGAGACGTGCGGCTTCAATGGCAATGCAGATATGGAACTCTGCACGAGGTGGATGCAGTTGAGCGCTTGGTTCCCGCTGTATCGAAATCACAACAATCGTATGGTGACCCGCCAATTGAGCACTGACAGTCTGTATCGCTAATCCAGTCAGGCAACACGATCGCCCAAGAAGCCTACCGCTGGGCCACGACTGCCGAGGCCACGCGCCGCATCATGAACATCCGCTACAGCCTGCTACCGTATACCTACACCCTGTTCCATAAAGCCAACGTCGCCGGCGAGACAGTACTCCGCGCACTCCCATGGGAGTTCCCGAACGACCCTTCCCTCAAAGCCGTCGAAACGCAGTTCATGTCCGGCCCGGCCCTCCTCGTCACGCCCGTTCTCGCTCCTCTTGCCACGAACGTGCAGGGTGTATTTCCAGGTATCGCGGACGGGACGATCTGGTACGACCTGTACACATTGCAAAAGGTCAATGTCGCGGCTGGTGAGAACAAGACCCTGGACGCGCCGCTCGTGCATCAGCCTATTCACGTACGCGGAGGCTATATCGTGCCAATGCAGAAGGCGGGCAATACAACTAAGACGTCTAGAACAAACCCGTGGAGTCTGATCGTGGCCCTTGACGG
>NAJQ01000821.1:0-12788 GCA_005059865.1 Friedmanniomyces simplex
TGCGCCAGTGACCGTCTCGGTCAAGCCATCAGTCATGAAGCTCCCGCCCAAAACCACGCAACCCATCATCATGGCCGGTCTCGGCACGGGTCTCGCGCCTTTCCGCGCCTTCGTGCAAGAGCGCGCCTGGCAGCGCGAGCAGGGGATGCCCATCGGCGACGTCTTCCTGTACATGGGCTCCCGGCACCAGAGGGAGGAGTACCTGTACGGCGAGGAGTGGGAAGCCTACCAGGACGCGGGTATCATCACGCTGCTGGGACGGGCTTTCTCGCGCGATCAGCCGCAGAAGATTTATATCCAGGATCGCATGCGGCAGACGCTGGGCGATATTCGGCGGGCTTACTTGAAGGAAGACGGGGCGTTTTACTTGTGTGGGCCGACGTGGCCGGTTCCCGATGTGACGAATGTGCTGGAGGAGGCGGTGGTGGTGGAAGCGGCGAGCCAGGGGAAGAAGAAGGATGGGCAGAAGGAGATTGAGCGGTTGAAGGAGGAGGGGAGGTATGTGTTGGAGGTGTATTAGGTGCTGTAATCTGCTACGCGCCTTGTATGTGCGTACGATCTGGATCTTGTTGCGGTGGACGTAGTTGCAATCTTTAGTCAACTGTTCTGTATGAGAGTCCTCCTACCCGAGTCCAGTCTTTTCCAATGCTCGGCAGCTTCCGAAAACGCTTCTCGACGTCACTCTTGTCGCGCATCGCGCATCATCAACGAAACTTTGGCTTGGATATCAGTCGCCATTGCATCCTGACTACGACGCCCGTCTCTCCAACAACACTGCCCAAAACCTCTACGTACATCCTACTGCACGACCACACAACAACATCGCAAACATGCTCACCCCAACCCTCCGAAGATCCTTCGCCTGCCGACCGAGCCACGCGAGCAGCAGACAAGTCTTTACCACCCGCCCCTTCCACCTCTCCACCCGACAACTCGCACGCAAAGACGCGCAGGACAAAGACAGCCTGAAACCCGAACCAAACGAATACAGCAAGTCCGGCTCCGACGACGCGGCGGCAGCAGTAGACGACGCGGCCTTCGACCCCAAGAAAACGAGTCCGGAGGCGGAGCACGCCAGCGCTCAGAAGGAGGCGAAGAGCGAAGGGGTGAGTCTTGCAGCTATCAAAACACCTTGTGTATGGGAAGGTTCGTCGGATTGACTTTCTGGCTGACAGCGTGCGCCACAGGACAACCCGCTCGAAGTCAGCCCCGCGAACCAGGAAGTCAGTAAACCGAAGGAGCAGCCGCAGGGGCAGCACGAGGGGTCCTCGGCGCAGTCTGGGCGTGGGCCGAGTGATAGGCAGCGGACGAGTGGGGGGAGTAGTCCGCCTAAGAGTGGTGGGGGGAAGCATGGGGGTGGGAGTCAGGGGGTATAGGATGGGTTGATACTGTTGGCCGTGGGGATCAGAAATGGCTGGTGTATCTGGCCACCTGGCTGCTACAGACGTAGAGTACGGTACACAACTATGGTAAGACCTAGGGGATGTCGCAGCCCAAAGGATGGTCAAGGCTCTATCACATCCCATGTGGAGCGAGTTCAAAGACTTCCTTGCAGGCCTCTTGTTACTGCAAGTTCGTTGTGCAATGGAGACGTACCGGCGCCTGCCTGCAGTCGGGCACGATGCGAACAGCCTTGAGACTTGCACAGCAACAGGTCATGATGGCAAGACTTCGGAAGCGCGGAAGACGACCTGCTCCTGCTCATCGACCGCCGTACGATCAGTGAACAAGCGGCGTGGCGTAAATCGGACAGCAAACGACTTTCCACCGACACAAGATCGCATCTTGCAATGCCAATGAGATGGGGGGCCAGTAGTGACTGAAGTCAAGATTGACGGGCAATATGCTCCTTGTTCGTAGCTAACATCGTGTTCTCCACCTCGCGTATTCAGGTATCTCTATCATGACACACACAGAACTATGGGAGGGCTCGCCGCCGTACATGCATACCCGCTACTTGACCGAAACCGAGCAGGCCCATTGTCTGCAAAACCCCACCTACTCTTCGCGACTCCAGGCGGCCAGAGCTCAGCGCCAGGAAGTTCAGTACGCCCAGATCGCGCTTGACGTGAGCCGGCGCACGCGCGACGCCACGAAGCGCCAGCTCGTCGATCGAGGACACCAGCTGCATGAGCTCGAAGATCGCTTCACGGCAGAAAATAACGTCTTGGCTGCGCTTGCGGAAGCGTTGATCCGTTGCCCGGGTTTCTGGCATACGCAAGAGGTCCAACTCGTGGACGGGAAATGGATGTGGCCGCTTCCACCGCCCGAGCAGATGGCACGTATTGACAGGACGGCAGCGATTCCGCAGCGCATGATTCCCACGCAGGATGCCGGAGACACGACCTTCGAGCGACAGCCGGGGCCTACACCGGCGCGGAGGCTGAGCCAGAGGCTGAGCAGTGGCCTGTTGAAGTTGATGTCTGGGAAGAGAGATAGTGGTGCGAAGCGTTTGAAGAAGATCCGCTCGGTCGAGCATTTCTAGTGAGTGTTGAGGGTATCTAGCTCAGTCTTGAAATAAAAGTCCAGCAGCATACTCAACGTTGCCATCGGTGGAATTCAAAGCCGCCACAGCTTGTTGCTGCGAGAACCCTAGATCTTGCAATGTCTTCACACTCTCCGCGGGGTAAGGGTGTGGCGCTGGCGGCGGTATCAACGGCCGCCCGTACGGTCGAATGGGCGTCTGCTGTTGTGGCGCTGGCATAGGCGGTAGTGGTGCATGCAACACCCGCGACATATGCGCTGCCCACTCCCACGGTCGTTCAGTGCCGCCCGGCAGCGCGTTGAAGTGCTCCCAGCCCATCACACCGCCAAAGTTCGGATGCCGATGTCGCATGACTGTGAGTACGCGGTCTATCTCTGGTTGAGCTACGTAGCCCGACGGGCCGTTGGTTGGGTTGGTTAGCAGGCCAACGACCACTTTCTCGGGCTTCCAGCCTGTTGCTATGATCGCTTCGTACCAGAAAGTCGTGCTAGCGTCACCCCAGCCTTTGTAGAATTGCGCGTTGTACCAGGCAATCTCGTGACCGCGCATCTGCTCCAGTACATGGTAGTTGAAGGCCGGCCCGGATAGATGAGGCTGGCCGACCAGTAACGCGGTGGCGACAGGAGCAAGTGTGATGAGGAAGGATGGACCGAAGTCGGCACGCAGCCGATCGATCAAGCGGACTGTGCCTGGTATAGAGGTAGGCTCCTCAATATCCAGATCTATGCCGTCCAGCCTGTGTTTGCGGAACATATCCTGCAACGGCGCATAATGCGCTTCGAAGCTTGCGGCATCCTCTCCATCGAGCCGTGCGAACGAGCCTTTCGCTGCTCCACCAAGCATGCCCAACACCTTCACCCCACTAGCCTGACACCAGGCCACCTCTCCCCACAGCGTGTTGAACTTCTCATGGTCCGGATGATCATCGTTCAGCGTGATATTGCCCGGTCCGTTGATGTGTATGGCGGCGATGATGATGTGTGTTACGCCGGTGTTGTTCGTGATGAGCGGTAGTAGCGAGATGGGCGGTCCGCCATGGGGTTTGTGGTGAGTCTGGGCATACAGCACTACCCTGGGGAGGGTGCCCGGCCGCGTGGGTGCGTTGGGCGTTAAAGACATGAGTGAGGGGGAGATGGAATGGGAGGTCCAATCAGTGGCAAGTGCAAGCGATGCGGCAAATCCCGAACAACAGCCTCATGGTCAAACAGCTTTCAACATCAGATTCCTAAGAAACATCTCGATGGCTCGTTTTGCTATACATCCACACTTCCATTTGTGAACGCTGGCACATACTCTCTCCCTCTCACCGAACCTCCAGACCTGACGTTGACCAGTCTGCTTCATCGCTCGTTCGAATGATTCTTCTAGCGGCAAACCTCCACCGACAAGGTCGACAGCTGCTCGACACCACGCCGTGACTTCTGGGGTGGATCCGATGTCGAAGTGGGTTATGTCGAAGTGGGTAGAGTGAAAACAGGTAAGGAAACGCAAAGGCAGCTTTGGTACTTCGTTCATCGTTGGAAGTGACCAGGTATTTCGAAGTATGTGGATGTGAACAAATTCGGCCTTTCACAAATGCCGCCAAGTGAACTTGTAAACAGAGGATAGTGCAGACTCTACAGGTCAGTGTAGCTTCGTTCTGAACCGAACAAGATTCAAAGGAATTGTGTGCTTGGTACAGCTCCTTGCGCACCAGCTCTCGCCGATGATCTATATCAGCGGCCGGACAAATAGAATGGTCAGGTAGCTTGCTTTCGAACGTAAACCGTCTCGGCTCCAAGCTTGTCTCCCTTGACATACGTCCCAGCCCACCAAGACTCCGCTCGCAGCCTCCATCCATGGCAGTAAGGCCAGCTCTTCCCCATCTCCCTCAGCATG
The DNA here is from genome assembly GCA_005059865.1 of Friedmanniomyces simplex. Classification (NCBI taxonomy): domain Eukaryota; kingdom Fungi; phylum Ascomycota; class Dothideomycetes; order Mycosphaerellales; family Teratosphaeriaceae; genus Friedmanniomyces; species Friedmanniomyces simplex. Next base: position 4,364 of record NAJQ01000821.1, read on the forward strand.
GCCGAGATCTTTGCCGATCACGAGCGAGCGCACGGCGGGCACGTCTCATCATGCTGATGATAACAGCACTTCCCGCGCCCACTATTCCTCCGACTGAAAGCCGCCGTGACCGTCTTGGGAGACCTGTCGGCTTTGATGTACGAGTACTCCATCAACAACGCGGAACCAAACCCAGTAAGTCCGAGCTCTGCCGCATTGTCAGGGATGCCTCTGTCCCGCTCGTCCATGTCGACCCTCGTGGATATAGTGGTGCACGAGGTAGCGTCGCAGCAGCGAAGTTCGCGGCCGTGTGGGCGAAGGCATGTACCTACGCAGCGCAGCGGGAGTGACCGCGCTCTTCGCCACGATCCACGCCATGATGCTGTCGATGATGATATTCGTCGACGCTGGATCGCCGAGCTTTGTCGGCGAGGACGTACAGGTCGAAGAATGTGCGTCACCTGGGCTTCTTCTCCGGCGGGCTCACCGCGTGCGTGGGGGGCATGTGGACGGTGCCCAGGTACAGACAGGCACAGCAGGTAGTCGGAGAAGAGCGCGGGGTCATCCTTGGGGAGCGCGATGTCCTTGGAAGCGCCCCACCGCTGTGCCGCTGCCGCCGCGAAGAACGTGGACCGACGCGTGATGAGGTGTTTGTGGACGACGAATTCTTGCCCGGCGCTGCCGACTAGCACCCGTAAGTGCGAACTGAAAGTCGAGCCTTGGCAAGTCAGCTACAGCGCAAGACGTGAATTTTGGGCAACTACTCACTTCGCCCGCTTTGTTGGTGGACCTGGTTTTGATGAGATGCAAACGATTTCTTCCAACCTGTTGCTGTCGCGCTTTGCTTGAAATATGTTCATCCGTACATGTAATTGTGAAGTCGCAAAGGGAATTCGTGCTACGAAAGGGGTGAGGTCTGGATTTCAGGCATCTGCTGTACGTGACGGGTCACTAAGCTGGCTTGTTCGTTACCGTTTTGAATCTTATGTGAAGGGATTCGAGCCTCGCGTGACTATCTTGGTTACGATGAGTGAATCGCTATGCTTACCCATACCCTCTATATCTCACGCCCATACCCATGCTTTTCCCACATCTCATCATCTCACTCATAACCTCATTAACCTCGTACCACCACTCCCCACCCCTGGAGACAGTCAAGCATGACTCTTAACAATCATCCCTCCCTCGAAAGTCTCGCCAGCCTCCAACTTCGTCCACCCATCCACCGCGCCCACTTCCACACACACCATGTTCTTATACCCATCCTTCGGCTCGAAATCACCCATCGACTTTGCTTTCTCAATCCAAGGGTTCCATACCACGCTATCTGAGAGGCCGTCGCGGGTGACGTCGAGGCGGGACTTGCCATCTTGTGTGATCGAGGTGGTGTCCAGCTTGATCGATTTGTAGACGCGGTCGACTTCGCCAGTGATCTGAAGGGAGGGCGAGGACTGCTGGTGCTCGGTGGCGTTGAGGACTTTGTCGATGTAGGTCGTGCTGCCTAGGCCGTTGATGGCGACTTTGGAGATATTCTGCATGCAATCAATCAGTAACCCACGAAATAATAACGGATGGGTGGCCAAGCGTACGTCGATCCTGAAGTATGTATGCAACAGCATCTGGAACTCAAACGCCTTGTCCCCCTTATTCTGCACATTCAGCATGGTCTGCAGCCCATCTCTTGCGAGCGTCACGCTGTACACCAGCGCGAAATCGTAGCCCCACGCTTTCTTCGCGTCCTCGCTGAGTTGGGAGGATGACAGGCCGAAGTCGAGTTTCACGCTGTCGTCGCCGCCGGACGCGAGTTTGCCGGATTCGGAGGAGCTCTTGCCGAGGTACTCCCAGGTGGTGTTGCGCGCGAAGCCGTGTTGGGGGAGGGCGGAGGTGGCGTGGTCTTTGGGGGGGGGGCCGAAGCACTGCATACGTTTAGCAAGGTCATACTATCATATACTCGATGATGGCGGCAAGGGCGATGGTACGTACGGGGAAGACGATAGGAACGCCTCCTCTCACAGGCTTACTCCCGTCCAGCTTCGCTGCTTCGCTGACCCACAGGTTCTCGCGGCCATTGGCTTTCCAGCTGACTACCGTCGCGCCGTAGAGTAGGACTTCGACCGAGTCGCCGGTGGGCAGGGAGGCGATTACTCGCCCTTGCTCGGAGTGCACGCTGGGCTGGGGGCCAGTGCCGGAAGGGCTGATGGCGGAGGGTTTGTTCGGGCGGTCCATCTGGAGGGTCTGTGATATGAGTTCGTGGAGGGTTTTGGTGAGAGAGGAGATTGTGTTGTATTGAGGCTCAATGGAAGCTTCCATTTCTTGACCGCAACGCTGGTGGGGCACCTGCATGTCTGAAACACGAGGCAGGCACGATGACGTCGAAACTCTCGTCCCACTTCACCTACATGTCAGCTTCATGTTGCGATTGACTCGTGGGCTGCATGCGAGGGCACATCTGCATGTGGAGCTGAGTCTGACAATTGTCTCCCGGCAATAATAGTATGACCGTGAGTAACGTAGCCATGTCTTTCGTACAATCTCCCACCCGGCGTTCGCCGAACATAGCTGTACCCTCTATGGAGTCAACGATGTGTTATCAAGCGGCGGGCGGCATCAGGTGCATAACACACTGGCACCGACCCTCAGCATGTCCTCCAATACCAGTCTCTTGGCGCCCCTGGCCATCCTGAGCATCGTTGCCTCTCACCTCTCCGTGCTCTATCTGCTCGCCTACAAGCGATCCCTACAACCCCCATATTCCCATGGCGCCAAGGACGTCAGGGCCTCGAAGGCGCTGCAGCGCGTTATACACGCTCTCACCTCCATCTCCGCCGTCTCTACGCTCGTCACGCCCCATAGTACCTGGATCCTCGCCGCGGACCCTTTACTGCAATGCGGGCTGAGAGTGCTATGCTTCTTCTATGCCTGCAAGTTACTTGACCTCGGACTCACGAAGGCGGAAGAGCCGCCCACGAGACTCGTTAGAAAACACAGACGGGACGACAATGCCGAGTTACAGCCGGCTTCTATGCGAACCTACCGAGACTTGACGATGTACGCTTGGCTCCTCCTCACAGAAACGAGATATCGCAGCTTCGACATCGCCGTCAAGCAAAAAGGCCGCCCAGACAACACCACCGCCAACACCGCCTCGGACCGCAAGCAGCGACTTCTCTGGACCGGCGGCCCCCTATTCCTACTCCCCACTCTCGCCATCCTCCTCAATTCCCCAGCAACCAAATGCGCGGTCCTCCTAATGGTAATCCAATACGCCTTGGAAGGGGTCCACACCCTCCTCCACCCCCACTGCCCGGACCCCGTCTTCTACCGTCCCTTCGCGGCTGGCTCGCTGAGCGAGTTCTGGAGTACCAACTGGCATGCCGGCGCTTCACCGTTCTTGCAATCGCTGGCTTACAAACCTGCACGTAGACTCACGGGCAGTAGAGCTGTGGGTGTGGTGGCTGCTTTCTGCCTTACGGGTGTCTGGCATGGGTGGGCTAGTGCTCCTATTACTACGAGGCCGTGGTTACTGGGATTGCAGGTGTGGGCGCTATTTGTGGGGTTTGGGGTTGGGTGTTTGGTCGAGCGGTGGGTCTGGGGGAAGAAGCAGGGTGGGTCAGTGCAGAGAGTGTGCGTTTGGGCTGTGTCGCTTGTTGCGGCGGGGGTGTGCGAGAGGACGTTGGAGTGTTATTGCAGGTATGAGTTGCTGCGGCAGGATTGCGGATGAGGTGTTCGTGAGGTGGGCGAATTGAGACTGCATCAGCTTCGGGAGCCCATCAACGATGAATATCCACCAACGCGCTATGGCCGCGCCAATAGATCGATGCATCGTTGCCGGAGTGGTCAGACTACACCTATCAGCCCCTAGGGAGTACGATGGTCCACGAGCTGACATTCGGCCCTCTCTCCTACCACCGCTTCCACACTTGCGGCTGCAGAAGGCCGCCCTTGATGCCCTCAACATCGTCCCGCGAGAGCAGCACCACCGGACCATCCGGGTGCTTAACCACGAACCCGCAATGCCGCGTGTCAACCTCTACCTCCGAAACGCCTAGCCACCCCCTGATGGCTTCCACGACAAAGTACCCGACGCACATCCTCCCCCCACCACGCCCAGTCAGCTCGTCAGACGCACCCGTACTCATCTTCGGACAAACAAGCACAACCCCCCTCTTCATCTCCGCCGAAATCTTGCCCCAGTCCGCCCGCTTCCGCTCCTCATCCAACAACTTCATCACCGCGCCCTCAATCCAAGCAGCCTCTTCATCATTTCGCACAACCCAGGATACTGCTCCCGGCGTATCGATCAAACTGCAATTGATATGCGCAATAAAACACCGTGTCTCAGCGATAGGCCACCAAACGCCGACACAGGTATGGCAGTCGTACGTCCCAAAGTAAGTCAGGTGCTCGATAGGGTACTTGCTACTCGCATCGACGGCGAAAGTCCCGCCTTTGCCTTCCGGGAGCTAGCGGAACGGTTGCTGCGGGGGTGGAACGGGCATGCGGTATTGGCATCAGCTGGTGCGGAGAAGGGCATCCCGTGGCATCTTCCCATAACGGCGGACAGGCTTGGGTGTGTGTGGTTGGTTGTTTTTGCTTACTTGCGCCGGTAATCTCTGATCTCGTTGTGAGTATAGGCCGATGGAGCCAGATGTTTTGGATGCTTGATCGATTTGTCGCTCCACCCGCGGAGTCCTGCTATTTAGATTCCAGCGGTGGGTCACGCGGTGCTGTTGAAGGCGGTGGCGGCGGCGCCTACGTAGTGCTGTAGTACAAGGCCTCCGGCGACGGGCTCTAGGAGATGTAGAGGTACTGGAAACGGCTGTAGAGCACGAGATTTAGTCAAGATGCCGGATAAGTACCTAGTATTTCCATATACCATGTCAAGCCATGCCTTTGCTATGCTACGCTCCCATACTCAAACATTCTGTGCCTCGCACACTGTAATAAGCCCCTAATACTCATCGCTATCATACTCCTCCTCCTCCGGCAACAGCGCACGATACCTCCTCCCCGCCAGATCCTGCTCCAGCCCGCCGTCACTCTCGGGGTCGATATACCCTACACCTCAAACCGTCAGCAATCGCAACATCAATCAGATGCCTACTACGGGGCAAACGTACCTCTCCCCCCAAACATACTCAACGCCACCGGCAAGAAAACCAACGCATGCAGCGCCGCCCACACCACGAGCGCCAACCACACGCGGAAATAGTACACCTCGAAGATCTTGCTCTGCGTGAAGGCAAGCACGAACACGCCCAGCAGCTTCGTCACCGTGATCCCGCTGAACACGCTCCCGCCCACATTGACCAGCGCCGCCCAGGCCCTGGCCTCCTTTCCCCTCAGCGAACTCGGCGCGCGCTCGAGGATGGAGGGGGAGGGGATGGTGAAGGCGCGGGCGATGTGGGCGCAGAACTCCACGCCGATGCCGACGCAGATGACGATGTTGACTAGACTGACGGCGTTGAGGGAGACGCCGGCGAGGGCCATGGTGCCCGCGATGTCGACGACGATCATGGCGACGGTGACGGTGACGACGATGCCGGTGGTGAGGGAGCCGAGTAAAGTGGTGGCGATGACGAGGATGAAGGCTAAGGCTGCGCCGACGAGGGCTGTGGCCAAGCGGACGATGGAGGCGTATTGGTCGAAGAAGATGTAGAATTTGGAGTAGGGGAAGACGCTGATGCCTTCGTTCTTGTCCGAGATTTCGGTGGCGATGCGGCGCGCGGCGGCGTAGGCGGCGATGAAATCTTCTTGGCTTCGGAGGGGGGTATGTGCGGTCCGGAAATGGCTCGCGGGGATTGTGAGGGCTTTCTCGTCCACCACCACTGCATCCCCGTACGTCGCTTGTCCCGCGAGCGGGCAGTCCTGTGTGGTAGGCGAGTCAAGCCAGCGGAGCATGTACTCCACGAATTCTTCACCCTCGGGCATCCCGGACAAAGAGATATTCCAGCTCGGGTCGCGGTCGGCGAAGCACGTCGTCTTGCCATCAACGCAGCACTCCTCGAGCTCCGGGTTCAACCAGTGGAAATAATCGTCCACCCAACTCGCCGTCGCATCCGCAATGAAACTCTGCTCCGGCCTCTTCCTCTCCTGCTCCAAGATGTTCGCCAAACTGAAAGCCTCGCACGTGCTAAAGCGCCCACACAACTCCTGCTGCGCGTGCCGACTCGTCGCATTCACCCCCCTCGTAACGAAATACACCGGTGGTCCGGCGCCAAAGTACGCATAAAGATCGTTGAAGTAATCAATCAAATAAGAGCCCGTCGGAATCGCAATCCGCTGATCCAATCCCAATTGCACTTCCGGCAGCAACGCGATGCCCACGGCGAAGAACCCGAGGAAGAGCGTCATAACCGCTACTCGCATCTTGTTCCCCAGCAGAGCAGGCGCGTACCGTTTGCGCACGAACCGGCTTAACCACCCTTCCTCTTCCACACCGGAGAACGGAGCGCTGCCGAAACCATTCGGCATCCCGGAGGAGTCCATTTTCTTGTCGAGCCGAACGCACGGCACGCAATCCATCCGTCCGCTCTCAACCCTTTCCTGGTTGACCGCCAGTACAGCGACGAACATTGTGACCTGCAGCAGGGCGTTAATGAAGACCGCGCCCGCCGCGTACGCCGCAAAATTGCGGACAGCGGGCATACCGACCGCGGCGCCCAGGGCGAAAGCGACGGTCTCGGTCATCGCGCTAAGTTGGATGGACGGGCCCATGCGTCCCAAAGCTCTCGCAACTCTCTCCGGCACGGCCTCGTCGGCGTGCGAGATGTTGACTCGTTCGAATTCGTGAACGATCAGGAAGATGTTGTCCACGCCCACTGCCAGCACCAGAAAGGGGATGACTTCCGCGATGATGAGTGTAGCCTTGACGCCCATCGCACTGAACAAGCCCACGGAAGCCGCGACACTCATGAGTACGATCAGGATCCCCACTACACCCAGAGAGAACTTGCTCTGCACGAGCGCCTGCTTCGGGTTCCGGAGCACCATGCTCGCCGTAACGGTCGTGGATCCCAGGGCGAGGGAGGCGTAGATGAACATGACGATATAGCTGATGACTACGATCTTGGCGTCGGTATTGGTATTCTTGTTCAGTTCCTGCTCGAGGGAGATCTCGGTGTTGAATGACAAGCGAAGGCCACGATCGCGCGCCTCGTCCATGACCTGAAGCAGCAAGTTCTGCGCCGCGGCTTCCCACTCTTCCGCCTTCTTCAACGCCTCCACTTCACTCGGGTTGTGATTCTTGACCACCCACGTCACGACCAAAGCTTTCGCCTCCGTGATGGGCTCCGAGCTGTAGTTGTAGCCTCCGAGTAGCCGCTGAATAGCCAACGGCTGTCCAAACGGCGGAAGACAGTTCACGGGACTGTCCACGCAATCCTGTATCTGCTCGGCCCAGCCCTCCTTCTCCAGATTATCGAATTCGCCATCAAAGTATTGCGTCACGGATTGAATCACACACGACTCGCCCGTAGGTCGGTAGCAGACGTCATGCAGCGTGATACCGTTCTCCTCGGTCTTCAAACCCGATACTCTTGCTTCCACATCGAACCACCAACGCAACGTCTCATAGCTCAGCACCGGCCCGGGACCAGAAGGCAGTGTGTCGTTGACAAGGAACGCCTGCTCAGCCCGGAAGAACGGCCCGAAATTCGTATCGAAGAAGTGCTTCTCCTGCGCCGCGTCCGAGTCGGGAGCAACCCAGAGTTTCACCGGATCCGTCTCGACCGCGAAGCGCATCCATCCCAGACTCAGCAATATCACAACAAGAACGGAAGCAGAGATCGTGATAGCAGGGAACCGGGCGCAGGTCCGTGCAAGTGAGCTGAAGAAGCGGTCGATATAAGTATTGAGCACATACTGCTGCGTCGGCATCCGATCAGCCGGGTAGCCTCCCGCGGTACTCCGACCGAGCATATCGCGGGTATCATCCTCATCGTCGTCGTGCGCGCCGGAGTCCTGGAGAAGCTGCAGGCGTTCGTTCTTGGACTGCCGGTGTTTGGCGGCTGCCACATGGCCCGAGACGGCAAGAACGAGGAGCGTGACGAAGACGGAGTAGATGATCAGGATGGCGAAGCTGAGGCAAGGGAGCAGTCCAACGTGGCACTCTGGCGTTTCTTCCAGGGGCGTGAGCGCGGGACAGCTGGCTTCGCAATCCACGCAGGCGCATTTGTATTGCTCGTCGGTGCTATTGCAGGGTTTCGGATCGGTCAAAAATCGTCTCCATATCCCCAAAGTCCTGGCTGCTCGGGGGCGGGAAGTCGATCTGGAACGGTGATCCAAGGAACGGCTTCTTATCCCCCAAGAACTTGAGGAAAGACGTAAAGTTCTTCGCCCCGCCGCCGATGAACTCCATCGCCCGCCCGCCCGTAGCGCCGAACTTGACGTCCTTGCAACTATCATAGAACCCCGCGCCGAAATCATCACTGACCAGATGGTCCAG
>NAJQ01000822.1:0-12758 GCA_005059865.1 Friedmanniomyces simplex
GAGGATTTCGGGTACTAAGAGGTTGTAGCGCAAACTCTGCGAGTCAAGTTGGACGGCGGCTCTTGGCTTGAAGACAACGACATGCGCTTGGTGGGAGTGGATGCTCTGGCGAGTCGAGAGCTCAAATGATCAAGATCGGTAAGATGCGGGAAGGGTGAAAGGACGGACGGAGGTGTGGACGGTGCTGAGCTGGATTGCTATCTAAGAGCCAACACTGGTGACAGGTTCGAGAGCGCGGAGGGATACAAACAATAGTGACTGCAAAGATGGCCAACCCGGGCTCCGAAGGGTTTTGCGATATGTGAGCCGCAAGCGCACTTACAGCTCACATATCGCAATAGAAAGCCAGATTCGTAAACTGCGCAGCACGAGCAGCCGGGTACGCTTAGTGAACCAACAATTATTCCGGCTATGCGCCCTGACGTCCGCGAATACCGTCTCAATCAGCTCTTCATCCGGGTCCACAAGTAACGAACGTCTGGCGCGGGGATGGAATGTTCGTAGCCTTGTGCCAGGCTTTTTCGACCAGTGTCTTGACGTCTTCCACCACCGTCGAATTGGGGCGATGATGTCGGGTGCCTCGAAAAGCTCGCTTGCTCGTGAGAGCTTGGTATCCTCTTCCGGATGGGCTCGATCAAAGCGTCGTAATCGAAGTCCGCGGATTATCTGATCCAACGTTTCCGTACTCGCGTCCATTCTCTGACACTGAGGAAGGCAAGGCTTGGCGCCACGATGCAAGCGCATTGTGAGACACAAATTGTCGACTCCATGAGAAGATCGGGCAGAGTGGCGAAGCTGGGTTACAAGATCTGGTCCATATCATCGACAGTCGTACTAATGGACAAGAATCACTGGAGGCTCGGTGCTCTCCAAGCTCTTCGTGGGGGTTGCTGCGCCGTTGCTGCCAGCGTGCAGACCAGAAACGCAGGTGGTGCCCTGCGTACGGCAATGCTAGCCATATGATGAGGTCTATCTCGTCCTCCCGATTGTCAAATGAATCTCATCCATGCACTGCCTTGAAGGATGGTAAGACTCGCCAGTCTCCGAGACGTCTTGATCAGTCGGTGATCCCGTGGAAGCAAGCGTCACCGTCGGGATTGGTGGAATTATTTGGCAATCGTCCGATCAAGGAACTGCCGCTCGTCTGGCGAACTGTAGCAGAGCCGGGTGGCGGCATTTTTGGCGGTACGAGACACGGGGATGAGCTGTGAGTGAACGCGTGGCGTATGGCAGAGGCTCGGAGCTGCCATACCTCAATCGGGGATTGATTGGGTCGCTTCGGCGTGAGCTCCGGCTGACACCATCCGAGAGCCGAGCCCTGACTGATGATGCCGAACGTCCCCGAGACATGTGCATTGATCGTCTGCGATTGCCGAAACATGGTATGATTTGGTAACGGTGTATCATCTTCGGGATCGTCATCTTAGCCAGCGATGCTACCGTCGGGCAGGATTGTTCGAATGTCTGACGAATGCGTTAGTACTGTCCTCTTTGAGGTAGCAACGCTAACGAGCAGCGTGGTACCTCCGTTAGTACAGGCAAGATGTGTCCAGCTGCAAGCCAGCATCATCATGCGCTGGCTGAAGCATTTACGAGGTCCAACTCACCATGTTAGCTCCGGGTGGGCTCTTGAGCGTGTTGCCAGTACCTAGCAATTGCAGCCTCGGATTCTGGATGTCCCTCGAACCGGCGGATGTAGAAGTTGAAGACGGCGAACTCGTCCTTGCTCAGGATATATGAGTCCGGGTGTTGCTGGACGCGACTCCAGATCTCGGTCAGGGCTCGTTCCAGGTACTCTCGAACATTGGGGTCGAGGTCGCCTTCGGTGTTGCGAGCAATGTCGAGTGCGCGCTGGTAGTTGAGGGCCCCTACGCCGTCAACGTTGGTCGAGCTGCCGCCCATCATGCCGTCGTTGTATGGTGTGGACACGGATGCCGTCCTCGAGGAAGGGAATGAAGGTGGGCTCGGATATGCCGAGGATGGAACTGACAGAGCCATCTCTATATGGATGAGATTCGCCGTGGACTGTAGCGGCGGCTGATGACAATTTGTTCTCGAGGGTACAGATATCGAGGATCGCACCGTCGATCTCACTGTGCGACACGAGTAACGAGAGGGCTGCCTGGACGACTTACCCTTAGCGGCTGCAGCTTATATGCTGCCTATGAGGGGAATAAGCTTTCAAACCCGCTGATTGTTGCTCCCTCGCTTCTCGATCAGGCTGTTTTGAGCTTTGCTGGTCTTGACCGATGACTGCAGTCGTTTGGAGTTGGTCGCGGCGGCAGCGCGATAGCCGTGCTAGGGCCAGGAAAGTAAAGCAAGACCAAATGTAGGGCGTAGACCGAAGAGCTTCGACCCCACTGCGCAGCAGGTACTGGAGCAGAAACGAACCTTGACGGTGACAGGTTCAATGCCATTCGTGCTTGTCGACAAGGCAGACCGTGTAGGAGGTACGGAAGCCCTCGCCCTGCCCTTTCCACCGCGCTCTTGGGCAAAGCAACTTTCCAACTTCAGGACAGGCCTGCTTTTCTCGTTTAAATGAAGATGCCTGTGTGGCGAAAGTGTCGTGGCCCGCAAAGTAGCAGAAGTGGGGTGGGGTGGTGGTCGACACTACTGGTTCGCAGGAACACCACTGTATCAAAACGTCGCGTGGCGTCCGGATTGGAACTCTGAACCCCATACCGCAGGCCAAGCTTTTCCAGTCTTTTTCTTGCCCCACGCCGCTCGGGAACGTCCGCCTATCACCTGTGGCTCGATGCGCTGTTTTGACTTTTAACACACCAAATCGCGCAGCTCCCATACGTGGAACAGGACGGCCGATAGTCAGCTGAGGAGGAGGCCCCGTCTACCATCTTACTTGGACCCGTACTTCTTCGGCAGGGTTCGCGTCACACGGACTTGAGGCTGATTGCACGCTCGCATCAAGGGATCTGTGGCGCTCGGTAGCAACGACACACCACACCATGCTCATTGAGCGGTCAGCACCTACCGCGCGCATCTTGACGCCCCTCTGCCGAAAACCAGCGTCTCGCCGCTTAGATAGCATGAGTAGCAGCAGCTTCGCGGCTCAAATTGCCGCTGCCTTTCTACCAAGAGCAGAGAGTTCACGGCCAGTAGTGCACCACGTTCGAACACGACGTCGACCTGGGCCCTGGGAGTAGTGTCCCGAACGTCATGCCAGACCTGCCAAGTTCTTCAGTAACGAGTAGAGGTTGTGTCGTTACTGGGTCCTCTAAAGGAAGCGCTTGACTCGTCTATCGCAGTGCATAGCAACATCGGTGGAGCTCTCGCTCTCGCATACTCGCCTGAGCATTCCCGCACCCACGAAGGGCCCACGGTCATCTTGGCGGTGTGATGACTCGCAAAGGCTGGTCGCATGGCGTCGCGTTTCTGAAAACTCCGGATATCGGTGTTGCCGAAGCGGCTCAGTCTTCAACGATGACCTTTTCGCTAATCGCTACTCGAGCAAAGGCGACTGACTGTTCAGCAAGTGGCAGATCGGTTAAACAGCAAGCGCTAAAGATTGACCTCTACTACGATATACCACCTTATGCGTGTCGACGTACCTTCTCTTAAGAGGGCTAAGGGCTGACTTCTCTTGCGCCGAGGGCGAGGTGCCCTCTTCTACGAGTAAGACAGCCAGGTGGCTCTTCCTACGCAGTACTCCCTACGCCTAGGACCCCACCCCTCTTCCCTTTACGGGGCATTAGGATATGCGGCTCTGGGCCGTAGGTATCTGCCAGAGGGCTCCAAACGATCCGTTTTCAGGTCCCCCAACGGCAGAGTATTGTAGCGTTAGTCCCGTAAGGCCAATATGGCCACGAGCAGCGAAGGCCTTAGGACATAACAAAGGACTGTTGGAGGTGCTTCGGTAGCATATGCCGCCGTTCTCCAGTCCCACCCCCTCCTGAAGACTCGCCTCGCGGACCTCCAACGTCGTAATCCCAGTGCCCATCCCGACGGTCGTCGTACCCTCCTGCCCGGCTGTTGTTTCCCGCCGTAATGCGATGTGCCTGGGAAGTATATTCAACTTCAGCTCATGTCTTTGTGATGATTGGCGGCATCCTTGCTACGATCTCGGAGCGCGCCTCGTCCCGGACGCCACTCCAGCTTACTGCTTGCGCCTCACGTGTCGAAATCATGAACGAAGGGAGACGTCAGGACTTCATATGACCAGCAAAGCTAAGCGTCACTCCAGTACTTAGGACATGCTCACGACGACCCGACTATCGAACGCCCTGCTCACAGGCGCCACCAAGGATGTCCTCCTCCGCTTATTCACGCCGCCGGGCAGCTTCCGGGCAGCCCATAACTTCCCAGTACGAAGCTTGACTACTTCACGCCATCTCACCTCCCTACCCCACCGAGTCCAGCGCAATACTGTTCGCAACACCGGCTTGACCCGGCGAACTACTACTCCACGATCCCGCCGAGGGATACGGTTCAACAGCAACAGCGCGCAGCAGAAACACGCTCCCTCACCCTACGAACTCGCCGGCCACCCCCCACCCAAGCAAGAGTCAAAGTTCAAGCAGCTGTCGCGAAAGTACGGATGGGCTGCAGTAGGCGTCTACTTTGGCCTCTCAATCCTGGACTTCCCCTTTTGTTTCTTGGCCGTGCGATGGCTCGGAAGCGAGCGGATCGTGGCGGCGGAGGAGTGGGTGGTGGATGGCTTTTGGGGGGTGACGGAAAGAGCGGCGCCGGGTGCGAGGGAGAGCTATAAGGCGTGGAGCGCGCATTTGAAGGAGCAGTATAGGGAGTGGCGCGGGCTGGAGAAATTGCCGGCGGAGGGGCCGGTGGAGGAGATGGAGGTGGAGTCGGTGGAAGCGGTGCGTGGGCAGCACCGGCACTATGAAGCCAGTAGGTTGCCTCCATAGAATGTGATGGGCGAATCACGGCGTTATTGACATTTTCACAGGCCTTGGCACGCAACTGGCACTAGCCTATGCTCTGCACAAGTCACTCATCTTCTTCCGCCTACCTCTGGCCGCGAGCATCACGCCAGGCATAGCCAAATGGCTTCGCAAACGAGGCTGGAACGTTGGCAACCGGCCGAAGAAATGAGCTCTTGCCGCGGTCTGAGCGACTGAGTACGGAATTATTGTACGATACTGAGCATGTACGATAGGCGAGCAACCGGCGTGTAGAAGACATCTCTGCCCACTGATAGATATAGAGGAACATTAGAGACCAACGTCGCGGACTGGACAACTCTGCTATCTTCGACGATCATCGAATGCTAAGCAGATCGTTCAAGCAGGGCCAGCCGTTGTACGCAAATGGTCTTCCAATCCAGCAGCACCATCAATGTAACTGGTGTAACCTCCTAAACCGGGCCTCAATACTTTGAGCGGCCGTACAGCGGGCTATCTGTGGCTGCCGAAATCTCAAATTTCCAGCCGGACTTTTCCCGAGCTTGCCGAGCTGCAGAAGACTCATGTTATCAACTTCGGCCCTTTCACATGATTCACGTTCCTTTTGTCGGTGGACCACATGCTTCAATGGTGCACGAGACGCCGACAGTCGCCCGACGCTGTTGTGATGGGACCGCTCCGCTTCGCTCGAGGGTGGGCCGATGATGCGGTATGCCGAGAGGATCGCAGTTGGACCGCTGAGCCACTGCATGAACTCTCGACAGCACTACGCAAGAGCTCATGCATGAGTCTTGCAGCTCTCGGGTCGAGCACACTAGCGGTCGGCAGATGGTACAACACGGTGAGCCGTGACATGCTTGCTGGTTTGGGCTCCGTCGTGTGGACGGGGCTTCGTCTCTGTGAGACTTACACATGCTCCGAGCATCTCGCTCCAGGACGCAGAACTCGTATTTCCGCGATCAGGGGCAGATCAGGTGTGATGGCTTCGTGATCGGAAGGCCCGAGGTCACATTGATGTCCATCTTCCAGCCTCTGTTAGTAGGTATGGAACATCGCTACCTCTGTTGCAGCAAGCTCCGTGGCGCAGCTTCCACCTTCATCGCCTCCCGTTTCCGGCCTTGATCACCGAACATATCAAAATACTGCACCAGATACTCCACAAACAGGCCGAAGGAGATCGCACCCCCAGTAATCCAAGCACCCTGCCTGAACCAGTCCGCGCAATCCTCAACGCTCTCCAAATTCACCTCCCGGATCATGTATTCCAGCGTAGCCGCCGCCCCTCCGCAGGTCAGGAAATAGTAGACAGGCCCAACGCCCAACGACGCGCCCACACCGACCAGCAAGCCCACCTGCACCGCCGAAACGGCTGTCAAGAACGCTTTCGCGTTGGCTTGTTGCGCGAGCGCAATCGACTTGATTCCCGCCTTCAGGTCGTCGCGGATATCTTGATAGGCGTAGATCATGTCATAGACTAGAGTCCAGGCCACGCAGCTGCCGTACAGACAAGCTGCGGAGATGAGCGCAGGTGTGTTGGTCAGGAGGTCGATGCCCAATGCCGGAAAGCCGAGGAAGGCGCCCCAGGAGAAGGTGAGGCCGAGGACGAATTGTGGGTAGTTTGTTACTCGCTTGGCGAGTGGGTAGAGAGCCACGAGGAGGAGGCTGGGGGTGGCGTAGAAGAAGCATGCTGATGGAAATTGTAGTAGGACTGCTAGCCCGGCAAATAGCTGGAGGCCGAGGAATGGGATCGCTTGCTGCACGCTTATGGCTCCTCGAGCGATAGGTCGCAGTCGGGTGCGCGCGACGTGAGGATCGAGGTTGCGGTCCCAGAGGTCGTTGATGGTGCAGCCGGCGCCGCGCATGATGAGGGCGCCGGCGAAGAAGAGGGAGCTGGTGTAAAAAACGGCGAGGGGTGATGTGATCGGTGCCACGTATGGTGCGGCTAGGAGGGTGCTGAATAGACAGGGGAGGTAGAGGTAGTAAGTTCCCGCCGGCTTATCGAGGCGGATGAGTTCGGCATAGGGGACCCAGGAGGGTGGGAGGCGGGCGAGGATGCCTGTGGTGGGTGCTCTGTAGACTTCAGGTTGTGCATCGTTGAGCGCCCCAGTTGCTTCCGGTCGAAGTGGCTCTGCTTTGCGTACAGACGGAGTCGTGGCCGTTCCTCTTAGTTGTGTTGCGGTACGTATGGTCGCCCGATGCGCTTCGAACTTGTGCTCTCGTCCGTTCGATGGGTGATGCACCAGTGTCTGCGAGGTCGTCCATCTTCGCCGCGCCGCATACTGTAGCTGGACTGACGTTCGCGCGAAGGCGGATTGACGTGGAAGCAGAGCGCTCAGGCGTAGAGTGGGAGTGGTAGTCGCCATTCAACAGATCTGTAGCCCACCTGAACGTGCAGTTCCGTATCAGACTGACAACCTAGATGCGCCGTGGCCACTTCGCCAGTAATATACTGGTATCACGGTCGTGTTGGCAAGAACATAGCGTGTTGAAGTTCACATATGTACTTCCTTGTCGCCTCAGGCTGCCATCTTTGACGACATTGGCCGGGAAACATCAAGGTCATTCTGCAGGTTTACAACCGACTACACTTCCTGCGATCGACAGCTGGAGACCTGGCATAACGATTCATACATCGCCCCGTCAGCTGTACTAACATGGGCTTCACGACCGGCCTTGTACGTCCCAAAACCTCACCACACCCACCTCCACTAGTACTAACCCTTTCCCCCCAGCTCGGCGGCTTCACCTTGACAACAGCCCTGATCCACCTCTCGCTGTCCATCCACGCCCGCAATCGCGTCGCCCAATCCGCATCACTACACCAACAATCGCTCGTCCTCAACCAACTCGTCGACGGACCTTCACTCCCACTCCCGCCTTCCGCTCCTCGAGCAGTGCAAGCAGGTGTCTGGGAGACGGCGAAGGATCGCTGGAATGCTGAGCTAGAAGGCAACGTGAAGAAGCTGCAGAGCACGGATTGGAATGGTGTGCGAGATCAGATGGAAGAGGGTGTGAGTCGGTTATGGAGGCGAGCGTTCCAGAAAGGACGGGAAGGGGTTGTAGAGGTGGTTGGCAAGTGAGAGTTGTCAAGGAATGGCATGTGAGAATGTGCCTGGCGATGATACCCGTTGAAAGATGGACAGTACGATTCGTGACCCAGAATACCTACGGCATTCAAACATGCCAAACCCAGGAGTAGCATCAGGCCAACCTCATTGTATGCGAGTTGGTAAGCTGCTCGCCCGCCTAACTTCCGCCAGCTATTACGCTTCTGCGGGCTACTTTGCTTCTCGACAGGCAGACATACAGTCTACGCTACCGCGCTGATCCGGTGGCCCAAAACTTCATGGGTCGGCCACTCCGGAATCTGGGGTACTGCTTTTGACAGCCTTGCACAGGAGCCCAGATTCACCACCACTGATGCAAGTCACTGGCCTCTATGGATCAGATATCCAGTACTCATCGCTTGACGGCTTCTCGGTACCGCCATGCCCTTCCCTCGTGTACAATCGTAGCCTCCGACCGTCAGATCCTGGAGAGATAAGTCATCAGCCACCATCAGACCCATAAGCAGAGACTGTTCACCTCCAACACCAACAAGCAGCCTCGAATTCCAGTCCGGACCGGAGAGTGCATCGTGCCCCAACGAGTAAGCTACTCCGCCCATATATCTAACTCTGCTCGAGCCGTGACAGACAAAGTCAACGGATCCCAGCCCCTGGCTTTCAGCGCCTCGTTTCGACTCTGGCGCAGCTCGAGATATAGACCCTTCCAATCTGCCATGTAGCACACCGCAGCAAAACGTGTCCTGCGACGTTGAATATGTGACGGAGGCCCGTGACTCTGATCGGATCGAGTATCACGCTCGGACGGACACAATGAAAGAACTCAAAGCAGCCGTGTGGCATCTTGCCTCGAGAAACCCAGACCGACGGAGTAGGCAATGGGTCGTTGAGGTCTACCGCGCACCACTGGATGATATCCCTGGACGATACAATCGTTTGGAACAGTGATATGATTCGATCCTCCTCCTCCAGGCGCCATCGTATTCGAAAGTCGCGCCATGGGTAGTGTATTTTCTAGTCCAAATCCAGGACCGTCTTTCGAAAGGCCGTTGGACCTGCCAGTCACCTGTGACACGCGTTTCCAGCGGGCGAGGTCACCGCGCTCGACCGTCACGGCAAGCTCAAAGACCATCCATGTCCAATGTGGCCTTACGAGCAGTCACCGCGCCTGTTGCATCAACGGGATGCATCGCCGCCATTCACGCAGGCAGCTGGACTCATTGAACGCTGCGTTCACTGCCCTTCTGCCCGCGCGCCACCGTAGAGATCCGGCAACATAAAAGCCATGCAAAGGACCCGCTGCAGCCCACATCAAACCCCCCGACTACAACCCCACCACTTCCACCGGGCAAGTACCATGCTTCTCCTAAACCACCTCGCAGCACTTCTCCTCCCGCTCCTAGTAGCCAGCGCACAGCACTTCGGCAGCTCCATGGCCCATGACCTCCGCCACCGGCACCTGACCCGCCGCAGCCACCACGCCACCACCGACGACGGCCACCTCTATATCTGCTCCCTCCCCGGCTGGAAAGGCCAGTGCGTGAACCTCGCTTTCAAAGCAGGGCACTGCGGTACATATCCTCCATTCCTACACATCCTGACAGATCCATCTGGCTAGTACTTGCACTCATGCTGACACGCGCGGTAGAGAATATGCCCTTCCCACTAGGCACAGTCGTGCAGTCCGCCGGTCCGGACGCTGGGCGCAGCTGCGTGCTGTATGAGTGAGTCAAGATCCCCGGTCCGCAGTCCCTGTTGAATCGTGAAGCCGTGGACTGATGACTCGTGAATGGCAGACAGGATGCTTGTCAAAGGTCCTTTGAGGTCGAGCTCCTGAACCCAGGGGTCGACGATTTCGAGGTGGAATTGTGGATGAATAGCTACGGGAGCTTTTTGTGTACCTGAGGTCAGCTACCACGCCGAGCGTTGGAACAGCGGCAGGCGCGGGGGCGACGACAGCTGAAGTCGACTATGACAGCGGACAAACGGATTGGTTGATGCCGTTCAAACGGAGCAGTATAGTTCCGAGTGACGGCAGTATAGCCGCAACACGCTCAGCACCCCATCTCGAACACTCTTCCACAGCTCAGACAAAGTCAAAAGTATCTCCCATCCCTCCCAACATTCCTTTGACCCTCTGACTCCCCACCACCCTCTCCACACCCAACGCCTCCCATCGACTAAACAACACCCTCACTCCCGCCTCCTCCGGCGCTACCCTTCCCTCCCTGAGACTCGTTCCCAGACACCCGCCCACCAGCTCCTCGTAGAACACAGCATTATCAGGAACCCCGTAAAACGCAACCCTCTTCACTCCCCTCAGCTTCAACCGAAAGAAGTGGTGCGCACGCTGCGTATACAGCAGAATGGCATGCCGTCCAGACAAGAAATGGGACCGCGCACGCCGCTGGTCCGGGACCGAGGTATAATCGTGTATAGCCCCGAAACTAAGATTCTGCGTCAACGAGCTGGTGGCGAAGAAATTGCGGACGCGGACAAAGTCGAAGTAACTCGGTGTGAACACCAGTATCCCTTGCGCGCCGTCGGCGGGCTTCGGGAGACGGAGTAGAGAAGGTAAGAGGGCGGAGGTGAAGTACTTGAAACGGGCGTCTGGGTCCGTGGCCGGCGTGGTGGAGTCGAAGCGCGAGAATGTCTGTCTGACGCCTAGGCCGGACAGGGAAGGGGCGGTAATTGCGCCGGGGTAGGACGGCAGGAGTTTGACCTTGCCTGCTATATTGAGCATGGCGGTGTTGAAGAGGCGGTTGATTTCTGGAGTGGCGTAGGCACCGAAGACGATGGTTTGGCGGATGTACTTGGCGTTGTCGTCGAGATACCAGGCCCGTACGCGGTTGAAGTCCGCGCCATGTGTCTCGTGGGGCTGGAGGTTGAGGTGGCGGAAGACAACGTCGACGTTCTCCCAGCTTTGCATTTGCATTGCGTCGGCTTGGTCTACAATTACGACCTCGATGGAGGAGAGGAAATCGTGGTCCTGCTTCTTCTTGTCTTCGTTCTCAATGATACGACGGAGCCCGAGCGGCGAGGCGAGAATGATATCGGATGAGTAGAAGGCGGAGAAGAACTTCAATGTCTTTCGCGTAAATTTGATTGCCGTGAGAAAGCTGTTGTCGTTATTACCACCGAAAAGCTCGCGGTAGTCTTCGGGCATGATATCGCGGTCGTCGACAGGGGCGGAGAAGGAGTCTATGAAGCGTTGCCGGTTCTCCACCTGCTCTGGCTGGAAGAGCTCGATAATGCTGTTGCCGTAATTGTATGCCATCTGCCGTGTTTCGGCGAGGATAAGTACCTTGGGTCGGGTGAAGCCTTGGTCCCGGAGATCGAGCGTATCGGGTGTGTCGGATTGGGCAAGGCGCGCCGTGTTTTTGAGCACTTTGTCTCGCCCCTTAAGGACATGGTTGAGAGCATGCAGGCATGCCAGAGCGCGGACACCTGCTGCGTTGTCCACTGTGCGGCTCGCCAAGAGAAAGTCGCTATAGTTGAAGATGTACGGTGCCACAGCTTGGTGGAGATCGTTCAGCGCCGGTAACTTCTTGGCGGAAGACTCCGTGAGACGCTTCTTGAGTGGCAGCTGAAGCGGTCCGTCAGTCACAGGCTTGCGGATACTGCTCCCTTTGCAGCTGTCAGGCACGAAGCAAGTGAAGCTACCGACTCCAGGTAGTGATTCCTTCTCCGTCCGCCACTCTTTTGCTTGGACGCACTGGAGGCGTTTGGAGAGTTCGTTATCGTCTACGCTGGCAAAATGCGCTTCGTACGGGTCAAGAGCATTATCATCGTCCCCTCGCCCATTTTTGCTACCGACATCCGTGTCGTCACCGACCTTTCCCGCTTCCTCTGCCACTTCGTCCTCATCGCTGAGAGATTCGTCGTCACTCGCTGAGAACGATGCCGCCTCCCCGTCCTCAATAGCATCATTCTGCTCATCTATCAGGACAGGGTGCTCCACCTCGATCTTGCGCCTCTTCTTCCTGGCCCCATCCTCCCCATCATCCTGCTGAAATCCCTGCAAAAGCGCACTGTACGCCTTGACCGTCGGCACCGCTTCCACTTCTTCATTGTCGCTCAGCCCGTCACTTTCGTCGCTCTGTTCCTCATCAGCCTCCGTCACCCCATCCTCACTCTCCGACTCAACATCCTTCACTCTCTGGCTGTCAAACTTCCTGTATCCCGCCCTCGTCCGAATGCCACTTCTCGCAAGCTTTGAGCCTGACGTTGCGCCTCGACTATTGCCTCGACCACCTCTTGAGCCTCCTCGTCCCCCGCGTGAGCCTCCGCGTGAGCCATCCCGTGAGCTGCCTCGCCCTCGACCTCGTCCTCTCCCGCGAAAAGGTGCCATCGTAAAGAAGTGTGCTACATGAGGAACGGGAACATTTTCACATGCCTCGGCAGAGTATCTCCGAGCGCGCTAGCGGATGATCGCCGCTATCCGCAAGAAATTCGAACTCTTGGCATCAGAAGTGAGCCGCTATAATCACAACTCGACCACCACCCCGGAGCGACAGCGCATCACAGCAGCAAGCGCGAAGATGGGCGACTCACACAACTACCTCCACCTCGCGCGTCCCCTCGCCCCCGCGCCCATCGCGTCCTCCCAATCCTCCGTGACGGCCCCCGTCTCCGTCACCCTCCAACCGCAAGCCCTCTTCAGCATCATCGACCATGCCTCTCGCCGCCCCGCCGACCAAGAGCGCGTCATTGGTACTCTGCTTGGCACCCGCTCCGAAGACGGCACCGAAGTCAGCGTCACCAACTGTTATGCCGTGTCCCACACCGAGACGGCGGAGCAAGTGGAGATGGACATGGA
>NAJQ01000823.1:762-12747 GCA_005059865.1 Friedmanniomyces simplex
TAGATCACCCCAGAGACAATCCGTACTCAACACTTATATCTTTATTTCTCAACGCAATCGATGAGGCTGAACACTCGCTGGGAGACATGGAGATGCAGATGAGAGATATGGTACGCGCAACGCCCTTCTTCAATCGCGGCGGCAAACCCAAGTCTCGTTATGATCCAAGAGTCGTGCTCTCCACAGCAGCTAAGGATCTGATGCGCGATGGTGACCACTACTTCAACATGTAAGCAGCTTGATCGATGCTAGCAATTGATTGGACTAATCATCTCCCGAGGTATATGCAAACACATCAATTTTCAACCGTGGAGCAGCTTTTCGGTCTCAAGATCAAAGAACCGCACACGATTGTAGATCAATGGCCAATGAAGTTGAGGGCTCCGCCTAGCGACCCCAAGGCTCAGAAGGAGTTTGACCTGCTACAAGCGTCTATGCATTCCGGAAGTGAGAGATACGTAGAGTGGCGCAGAACTGTTTCAGGTTGATGGCCTGGAATGCATGCAGCGTGGCAGAGGGACGAATTGTTACGAGATACTATTCATTCACATCCAGACGTCCGTTCGTTTGTGGATTCCAAACATGGCATGTGCTACTCTGGAAAGTTGAACGTGAAGCATGCCCCTAGCCCGCTTGATAAGCCCTTGAATTGACTACAATCACCGCCAGCAGGTGAAGGAGCATGATGAAGTCCAAGTGTAATAGCTTCCGCACGTGTCCCGTACGCTAAAACAAGATGGATCGGGGATCAATTGCCTCTACTTCCTTTTCTTCATTTCGTACGTTCTTCGCCCCCTCATTCTTTCTTTCCTCCCTCTTCCCCTGGTCTCAACGTTGTTACTACTTTCCTGCGCGCCCTGTACCGCCCTCGAGCTGATGCACGCATCATGGAAGCCCCTGTCCATCTCTGTGTCTCAATCGAATCTTTGTCGCCATCCAAGCGGCTGCCTGCACTCTCCACATAATCACCGCATTCTCCCGACATAGGGTCTCGCCACTTCCCCAACCTTGCCTCATCACCGGAAAGATCTTGACGCAGCACCTCGATGCTAGCCTCGAGATACTCCACCTGCTGAGCGATCTCCTCTTCACCTATGGCTGTCAGAGCGGTCGAAGTTGATCGCGTCTCTGAGGTAGTCATATTGGTGCTCGGTGTTGCCAAGGTGTCATCCTCGGACGCAGGGACGTGACCAAGCACCATGCCGCAAAGAGGTGGCTTCCAAGAGAAGAAGTGGTCTATGCAGCCATCGCTGCACAACAGCGTGTCCACCCTGCTGCAACCGCACGATCTCAGTTTCGACTTCTACGATGTCGACGAGGAGCACAGCTGGATTTATCAGAAGGATACCAACGTCATGGGCAAGTTCATCTGCGATAACCGCAAGTGTCCTACCGGCGCCTGGTCGAGCAAGATGATCGCGATCACCGTTCGCATGTAATCCCACAACCGGTACAATGCAAGGGTATATCACCAGCGCTGCCGTGGCTGCAACAGAGTTGGTCGACCGATCTTAGACGGAATCTACGCCGAGAGAGTGGCACATCGTCTCAAGAAGTGGAATGGCATCGAAGTGGAGACACCCTTCCACTCTGGGAGAGCAAGGGACCACATGAGAGCAGCCTTCGTGAGGGATGTAAGAAAGGACACTGTAGTCATGAATTGTGAGCATAGGAACAAGGCGACCTCTGTCGGTAGGAGCAGGGCTGTAGGGCATACCGCTTACCCTATCAGATATCAGCGGGCTCTATCCTGTAAACCGCTTCGCTATTTCATGACGGTACTGTCCGTGGGTGAAGCACAGCCCTTGCTTGAGTCGTCCCTCTCGGAACAGATTCATCGCCCGGCACTATCGGTCAGTCTTCGCTTCGGGATGGTGGTGATACTTCCGCTCGACTGTGTCTGGAGCCGGTGAAATGTCACGCTGCATCGCGATGGTAGCTTAAGTATAGTTTGTGGAAACAAGCGTCGGCAAGGGTCTGCACTAGCAGACACTACAAAGGTGACAGATCCGCTAGGGCCGGCTTTTGCGACTCGGACCGCTGGGCAGCCGGTACCATCGCCACAATGAATCCCTCTGTCAAGCCCACCAGAGATCCGACCGTAGGAGATGTCCCTTTGGCAAAGCTCGACTCGGCCTGATATCCTCGAAGCCGACGCGCTGCTAAGTTACCCGCACCCTTTGTATCGCCGGTCCCCCACCGAAGTCGCTCCTCTCCGAATCCAATCCATGTACTCGGCAACACTGCCGAATGGTCGATCAAACTCTTCGACTAGCCAATGCACCCTATCCGGGTTGGTGAAGATACCAACACTGGGAGTACGACGTCACGATGCCGGCACTAGCTCCCGCATTCGTCAATGCTTAGTTCTGCCCGTGAATATACCGTCTGCTGGTTGTAGCACCTGTAGCAAGCCGTGAACTGCCCCATCCACTCTCGAACTCGCTAATTCGCTGGTTGGAGCGCCTGCCTCCGTGAGTCGAAGACCTCACGGTGGCGGGAGCATGCCGCGCGAGTACGGTAGAGAAAGCAAGTGCCGTGTACCGCCGCTAAGTCACGTTCATACTCCTGAAACTCGGTCAGCGCAGCAAGCTGCTTTGCCTGGATCACTCTTAGTCCGGTGAACGCCTCCGTCTTCACGGCATCGGCTGGAGCTGGGATCTTCTCGTCATGCACGCGTCCACAGACCTCGCAGGGGATATCGCCCGCCATACACCACCGTCATTATTCAACTACATCGATCATCTCACTGAGCGACGTGCGTAAGCATTGTGTTCCTCGCAGAAATTGATGAACAGCCCACCGATCACGTTGTTTCTGGAGTGCCCGATCATACCGTCCGCTCCCGGTTTTTATGGGTGGGATCACCGACGAGTCTTGGGTTGTCCACGTGGACGCGAACAACACCATCGAGTAAGCCCTCTGCCCATCCCACCCCGCTCGTCAAGATTCGTGGGCAAAGACAACGAGAGACTCGGGCTCGTTGACGTTGATGACCAGCCGGACGTGAGGATAGTCGAATCCTTCGGCGAGGGCGGTGTTAGCGACGATATAGGGTCGGAAGGGCTGAGCGACCCATGCTGCCAAGATGTCCCATTGATCCGCCTCTCTTCCGGCTCGGGCGGTGTAGGCATCGCAATCGAGCAGACGGGCTAGGTGTTCGGCCTCGTCGACCGTGCGAACTTATAAGATGATCTTGTCCCAGCCGTGGTTGAACAGTCCAGATGCCTTCCACACGTCGACCGCCTCGGCTGCAGCTTATTCCAGAAGACTCCCTTCTCATCTTCCGATTTTCCGGACCGTGTAGAAGATATTGGGCCGATTGCTTGAGGCGCGGATGATGGTGGGTTGGACTTAGTGGTTGCGGTCGTTGAACTCCGCCTGCATAGACGGGGGAAGCGTCGCCGTCAAGTAGACACATTGGGTCGAAATACCCGGATATGCACTAAGTCGGCGAGTTTCGGCCGATACTCCACGACGGTCACGGTTAGATGGCACTCGTTGACGACAATGCGATCGAGGCGCTGCCGTTGCACGAGCGATCAGGCATAGCTGATGAGATCTGGAGAGGACGCCGCCTCGACACTGACCAGCACGAGCGCAGCCTCCCGTCTTTCCCCGGGTGTCCATTCGAAATGGTCCATGCGGAGATCCACGACACATCGCAGCAAGTCTCCTCGTAGCGACACGAGGGGAACGACGAGCACGGTAGCAGCCGCGTCTGGAAGGGTGCAGAGCAGCATGCCGAGCATGCTCTTGCCAGCGCCGGTAGCAAGGACTGCGACGAGTTGCTCCCGCCAGATCACCATCGTCGTCAGCGCCCGTTTCTGTTCCGCGGACTTCCATTGCATCTCAGGCTGCCCATATAATTGTCTCATCTGGACGAGGGGATCTTCGGGCGTTCTGGGCGAACGGGGCTGGTAGATGCCTCTCGCAATTTGCTTCTCCATCGAAGCTCCAGGTAAAGCACCGCCTCTACGCCTTCGGTCAGCGAACGAAAGGTCGACTCCCAGCCATGCCTGCCACAGATGGGACGCCCGCAAGCCTCTCCGGATGAGGCCGTCGTGGAGATTCGCAAACGCCGAACTGGACGGTGCCCGGTTGGCATACGCACGGTTCACTGTTTGGGCGCGATGATTGCGCTGCTCCGTTATGTTCCGGACATTGGGCGCGATCTCCTCGCCGTCCTCGTCAGCATCGTCGGTCTCAAAGCAGCCAAGGTCTCCAGCAAACTTGGTCTTCACGATCGCCACTGTGGTTTGCCGCCAATTGGCGATGTTGAGCCGCGATATCTGGGCGCGGACGCACGCAGCTTCCAAACAGCGACTGAGCCGACTCTCGAGCAACACCGTCCCAATTCGTTCCCACCGGAAGGACGAGAGTTGCGCCTGCGGGGATGACTGGCGCAGGAAACGTTCGCGGAGCCGTTGGACGATGACGAGATAGTCGAGCAAGAGAGTGCCCACGGGTTCAGCCAGGAAGCGGACGCTGTCCTGATACGGACCGTGCTGCTGCTGCTTCTTTGCGGACTCGGTGTGGATCATCACTCACTCTTGTCGGATTATGATGTGTCGACGCCGCTGCGTATTCCGTCACATGATGGAGAAGAGCTCTGGCTCGCGGACGGGCTGACCGCTGCTGATGTGAATGAGGACGCACAGACGCTCGAGGACCTCTTGCACGTGAGTCTCGTATGTCGCCATGGCATTCTTGCGCCACGCCCGTCGTCCGCTCTGGCCCACCGACTCCGCGACGAAGGCGGCGTCGGTGTAGTTCAGGTCGAAGATGGCGGAAGCTGACATCCGGCGGAAGGAGGTGGCATGAAGCATGAGATCTTGGTACAGCAATCGTTGACACTGCTGGAACTCCGAAAGCAGCAGCGTCGGGATCGGATCCGTTTTTGATGTCGATTGCTCGAAAGCAACTTCGTCGTCTTCCTCGTTTCACGTCGCTTGATGGTTTCCGACGCTGTGCTCTCGGACGTGAAAGAGCAGGAGTCGCCACCGGAGAATCTCTCCCATTGGTGTCTTGTTCCCTTGACGAAGGTACTGTCCACAGCAATCTTGTTCATGTGCCAAAGTCCGTTTGTCACCACGCCGATCTCGCTGGGCACTGTGGTAGAAGATGAGCAGTTGAACGATCCGTATCAGTTTCGATAGGTCACTACTTAGATTACCCAGCTTCATCCAGCTCTTTGTGGGCGGCTAGATGCCAAGCATCGCACAGGAGTTCACTAGCGGTGAAATGTACCGTTCAGCAGCGATGTCGTGAGTGATGAGTAGCATACACAAGTTGACTAGCTGATCTTCGAGGAAACATAAGTGCTGTCTGCGCGGCTGCCGTGGGCTTCGTCCCGCTCATCGTCACCACTGCTGTCGCCGCTGATATCTTACCGTCATAATTCTGCTCTCTGTATGACCAGTTTCCATGCTTGTTGCTGCCCTTTGGTGTGTTATCTTCCGGACGACGTGCCTGACGTTCATCCTCGACGTCGAAGTGGTGACATTCGGGCTGCCTAATATTATCACCACTTCGGGCTGCCCAGTATTAAACAGATAAGCCAGGCAACCTGGAAGTATTGCAGCCAACTGTGTTGTCGGAAAACGGCATGACAAGCGATGTTTGTTGACCAGAGCTTGTTGACCGTATGGACCAGCTTACGCGAAGTATGGCCACCTCGCCTCTGCGCATTCACCCATCCCTGTTATAGACCTTGCCGGGTCCGACATACATGCCCGCACAGCAGACCGTCGGACTGGATCGAGTCGCAGCAAAGACCATGTCGGTAGATGAGGAACCCTTCGACCGTTAGGTCGGACAAATGGAGATAAATAACCTCATCCAGCGATCGAGCGAGATTTAGTTGGCGGTGAGTACATGCAAGAAGTGTACAACGCTGCTTAGCTGTCAAATGCGGATGCTACACACGAAGATGTTTAAGAACAGTAGGAGGACCGATGGAAGTATTACAAGGGACACACCTAAGAATGCGGTATTGGGAGAGAATCTCGAAGATATGTGTACAGATATGTGTACAATCGGCCTCACCTATGTCGGCCATCTCTACAATCTACGAAGCTGATGAGTCACTCTCACGTCGACTATATGGTACGCATTTGGGAGCTTTCGTATAAGTCGTAAGGAACGTGATGCAAACGCCAGTCGCAATGCAGAGGGGCACGTAGTGGCCTGCGCTGCTGAGGCCGCCCGTTCTGCGCGCTATATGGCCCCTTTGATCGCTGCAAACACTCTATCCGGTGCGCTGCATATCGCATGGACGTAGTCAGATGTGTTCAGTCGTCGTATAAGCAATCTTTCCAGTGAATCAAAGCCTTGGCAGGGCAAAGAAGTGAGGGCAAAGCGATAAGGGAACATGTATGCTTTTGGACCCCAAACTTTTGTCCAGCCTCTCGTACAAACCCGGGGCAACAACGAAAATTGACGCACTGGCAGGTTTGATTTATAACCTTTTCCTACATGGCTGAAGACTAGTACATCCTTTGATAAATGTTACAGCAGGGAATAACATGTTCGGCGTCAAAGCACGTCAAGCCCTGAATTAATCATCATCTTCGCATCCCCGCAGAGAGCTTCCCAATTCTGTGACTCCTGCGCCAGGCAATGGAAGAGCTGCTGCAATGCCTCGAGTGATTCCAGAGGCGTCAGCTCAAATTCGCCGTGCTGCACGTTCAAGCGGAAATAGTCGCCAATTTGGGCCAATTGAGAGATCTGATTAGTGGTCAAGGAGTCGATAGCATCACGGGCACCTCTGGGTATCTCTACCTCAATTGTTGGTCCGCTGCCACTGCATTCCTCGGAATCTGGCCGCCATGAACTGTCAAGCTGGTCGATCGTCCCAGGGTTACACTGGTGAAGCATGTTGAAGAGGTTGTGCTCCGGTGTACAATATATTCCTGAGCTCCGACAGTAACATGCCATCCAGAGGCAAGCAGCGGCTTGAATCCTGGGTTCCGGGTTCTCGCGTAGTGCAAGAGAGGGAACGTAAGTCTGCGGTAGGTATGAAGTGGAGTGCTCGTCTTGCATGACAGGATTGCCACGAGGAGGACTGGTGCTCGGTAGAGTTGTCGGTTCTAGACGCTCATGCAGCCAACTGATGTGCCCTTGGAGTGTGGCGGGACTTGGCGGAGGTGTCGAAGCCGGACGGTTGTTTTGCATTTCGAAGTTCTCCGCAACTGGAGTCTCGCGTGCTGGCGATGTCGTCTCGCCCTGGCTTCGGTGCTTGTAAGGGTGCCATCGCAGCTCGCTTTGCTTGTGGTCTTCCCTTGACGCTGGCATCGTCCAAGGTGTCACTCGATACTGTCTGTGGAAGGAGAGGGCCGAGAAGGCTTCGGGTGATTAGACTGAGTCGGAGAAGGTACGAAGACAAAGGATGAAGGGAAGATGCGAAGACAGGCTGGATTGTGCTAGACACGTTCGCCTTTGTATGCGCCAAAGGCGTCTGTGCGCGCAACGGATGAATCGTCTGTGCAACATGAAAATGATGGGCTCGATCGTGTGGGCGGTGGGGCGTGGCCCTCGAACGAGTGGACAACATCTTGAGCTGGTCAGCAGGAAAGGGGGATCCCCAGCTCCCTGCCCGCATCAGTCTCAAGCACAGACGGAGTAGATAGAATCGACGTGAGCTGTTGAGAGCCAATTGACACCTGCGTCTGGCGGCGATCTGGCGTACTGTCAGTCCATCAATCACAGGTGGCAGCAGCGCCGCGCACAGACAGATCCGACTTGCTTGATACTTGGAGCCGCTCTACGCCTGCAGCAAGGGTTGAGCGATGTGTCTGAGCGTAGCCAAATATGGAGCCGCGCGCGAAAAGGTCTCAGCTGTCTCCTGGTGAGCTGAATCCACCGTCCGGATGAGTTCTATCAAACCACGAATATCCTCGCAGGTGCTAACAAAGCTCCGGCCAAGTGGACAGCCATACCGCATTTGACACAACAAGTGATGCACGGCACTCTCGACCGTAAGCTGTAGGTTCAGGGGTTCCCATAGTGACTGAAGACACCCTGCGTTCTCGACACTTTGGCACCAACTCAGGAAGGTGCGAGAGAGCGAGCCGGACGCAGGGTTGCACTCGTTTAACCGTTTCTGGCCCTAAGCCAATGCCGCCGAGTGTCTTGTGTTCTCGCCCATGTGCGAATGGCCGGTCGCTGCTCCGTTACTTGAACAGATTCTGGAAGATTGTGGTAGGGAGTCATCTACTATGGACCAGGGTAACGAGTCCACGGAGGATTGCGTTCATCACTACGTGAACTGTTCTGACTCGCCCACGGCTTCCCAAGCAACGATTGCCGCGCTCTTAGTCCCAGAACAAAAAGACGGCTATGACTCGATCGGCTATCATTTTCGCGTTAGAAAATTCAGAGGTGAACTTACGTCGAGCGTGCTCAGCCTGTTAAACATCAGACGCACCTACACTTCTCGCTTGACCATCATACGTTTATCCTCCTACTGTACTAGACGACCAGTCTCAAGGCGGCATCTTATAGGTCTTCCGCATTCCCCATCTCTCTCTCCGTTACTAATGCATCGAGCCCTTTCGGTATCAATCCACGACATGTAGTGTGCGGAATCGGGTATGTTGTAGTTGCCAGTCTTTGATGGGCAGACTGCGTCGACGCAGCCGGTTTGTTACCTTCAGAAGCTGCTCTCCACTGGCAAGCAATGTCTTACCCAGCTGACATTCCGCAAATCACTTTGGAGGACAGCTATCGTGGCAAGCTTGCTCTGACTGCGGAGACCGCGCTTTTTCAGTTAGATCGCACCGATGCGCCGGCGACTTGGACAATTTGGACGACATCACTAGGAAAAGAGAGGACGTCGAGCATATAGGGAGCGCCTTTTCTTGTTAGGATGTATCGCCAGGAACCCTCTAGACCAGCACTGCGTTGAAGAGGAAGGTCAGGGCACCTGGCAGACAGATCGGGACGGTCTGGAGACAACTAGCTCATGCGTATATATATCAGTGCTCGAAACATGACATTGCTCGCATACTGATGCGTACCGTAGGATTGCAAGTGCCGATACGACTTGATAATTGACTGACTGATCTCGTCCACAGCCGTCTGTGACAGCTCCTCGCAAGTGAACCCTCATTATGTTCGGTCTGACCAACCGAGGGATCGGGGTAGGAAGCCGTCGCGTCGCGTCGCGTGCCTCCTAGGGCACGGACCTACAGTCCTGACCTGCTTCCTACTTCAAGCAAGCGAATTGAGGAGGACAGTACACTGATATAACTTCGAGCTGCGGCTCCCCATAATGCGATGCGCAAGCGACCATTCTCACCACCTCGATGAACAGAAGGCGATGATATGCAAAGCGTGCCTATATGCCATTTGGCCGGATCAGGTCTCCGGCCACCTACAACGGAAACGTGGCCTACTTCGTTGACAAGGTGCGAGCAGTAGCGGAAGCGGTGGCGTTTTAGAGACTATTCTCCTCCTCCAACCCCTTGAAGTTTCCTCGGACAGTAACTGCAAGCTTTTCCCCATCTGCCTTTCACACGGATGGTCTTCGTTATTAGCTCCAACCTCAGCAGTGTCAGCCCACCTGCGGGAATAACATATCGATGAGGAATCACTGGCGTCTGGCCCACATGTGGGGCGCCTGGCATCACCAAGGCCACCCTGGGCGCACAGGAGAGGAGGAGTACCGGCAGCGCCGCGCAGGTGCTTCGAGCTCCGTGTGCTGCCAGCGCTTGTTTCCTGCCAGAAAAGATTCGGGCGACTCTGAGGCATCGCTCGATGATACGGAGCCATCGCTCGATGATACGGAGCCATCGCTCGATGATACGGAGCCATCGTGGGTAGAAGCAGAAGAGAGCCCACAAGCCTAGCCGGCGTGGTCCGTAGAAAGCTTGCGGCGCTTAAGGGAGCGCGACACGAAAGTGCACCAGTCTTCCGTGACTTTGAGAGCGCTAAGAATGTGTCGCCTTGGCTCGAGCTCACACACTGGCCAGTTCATCTCAAAGAGTACCGTCTCGACGCTCTCGCCAAGCTTGTAGCACCTCTGTCCATGGCGAGCGGGCCCGTACTACCGGCGCTATGCGATGGCCTGGAGCGTCTGGTGAAAGAGGCCTGCGGGTCGGTGTCAACGACAGCGTTGGCGTGTTCGACTAAGCGCGGATCAAAAGCTTCGTACAGCGCTCTCGTGCCGCGCGGCCATTGATGGTGAAATTGGGTAAGAGCTGCTTTACAAAAACGGCAGAAGCGGTGGAGCCAGGTATCTGTCCTCCAGGGCTGGGACATTGCGGTCCGAAGTCTGTTCGATTTGTGCATGTACGACTGCCGCGGAACACCAACTTCCAGGTCTTCTCGCCGACTGAGATGCTTGCCATGATGGATATTCTCCGCCGTAAGGTGCGACTGGATCTATCCAGAGTATCCGAGTCAATGACTGGTTGGTCCGCGTCCGGTTCACGAAGCACTAGTGCGAAATCAACGCACACTGTGAAAGGGCGGCCGGCCGCCGCTGCAAACACGTCCACCGAGCATCCAATACCATCCGGGTCATCCGGGTGGGTCGACGGTCCTGAGTGCAGTATCGCCGCCGGCAGCCACCTGTATGTCTTTGTTAAGGTCGCGCAGGTATTGCTTCATGACCAAGCACCGAAGCAGCAAGATCAACTAGCCTGTCATATTGGGCTCAACGTGGGGCTAGTAGCCATCGCCTCAATGTCGTACCGCACAACGCTATTTCATTCTGGGTATTGCTACAGTACAGCACCATGCCTTACAGCTGGAAGATGTGAGTATGCAGCTAGCTAAATTGAAGCGGCTGCCATCTATTCTTCCTCTTCTTGGACGGACCTTGTCCCACTTGCGATCTTGTGTCTTTCTTGCAGGTCGTTGTTCCAGAACGAGCTCCTTTAATCGCTAATTGTACCTTTGAAGCTCTCATGGTATCCCACGATACTATCGCAGCACTCTCAAGAGGATGTGCGGAGCTTCGACCGATCAGCTTAGGGTACGGATCGATTGGCTCATTCGAGTGATGCAACGCTTCCGCTTCGCTGCTTTCATCCAGCAGCAAGCCTTCCCTGACTTGCTTTGTTCTCGAGGGACTCCAAGTGGAGGAACATAGCTGCTGTTCTCGGGACGACCTGAATGGACGGAGCGGAGGAAACACCTTGTCGTTGAGCAGATCTTCGGCTAGACTAATCAAAGGACCTGTTTCATGGCTGAAAGTGACAGGACATTCACTGCTGGTATGATCCGAAAAGAGCCTTCGGACTTGCGGATCACAATGTTGAAGGCCAAGTCTGCGCGCCCTTGTGTCCCGGTTAGACCCAAACTCAAGCAAAAGCGTGACTAGCTCCAGAGCGCCACTCTGGATGGTGTCATCAAACTTGTCTGGAGCTCCCCATCGAAGAGCGAGGTGCAAAGGTGTACCACCGCTCGTGGTCCTCGCATGGACGTCCGCGCCAGACTCCAGGAACACCCGCGCCGACTTTAGCAATTTTCGACGGCAAGCTACATGCAGGGGTGTATAGCCGGCATTTCCCGCAATCTGACTATCAAGGTTGTTCAAGCTTCTGAAAAGAAGTATAGCAATCTCCTCATGCCCAGCGGAGAGCGCCAAAAGAAGCGGTTTGTATCCTTCAAGCCCACACACGTCAGGATTCCCTCCTTTTCTCAAGAGAAGCTCAATCATGCCCAAATGTCCCGCGCGGGCAGCTGCGTGTAACGGTGTCCCAGGCTGTTGAGGCTCTCCTCGAGTATTGACTTGCGCTCCGAATCGAAGAAGTCGGCGGACGAGGTTCCTGCGATCTCTTTTTGCGGCCCAAATAAGCGCACTACCCTTCGAGTATCGAACATTGTGCCGCAGCAAATAATTGCGCGAGGAGGTAGTGGAGGCGTCGGCAGGATCGGGCTACAGCATAGATTTGTTTCTGGTGGGTCAAGAAATCCGCTGTGAAGAGGAGCAGTTCGTTTGGGAGGCTGAGGAGTGACATCTTTTCCGATGTAACG
>NAJQ01000824.1:0-12740 GCA_005059865.1 Friedmanniomyces simplex
CTCTCTAGCAGTTCCTCCATGGATTCTCCTAAGGAGGGTGGTTTTGGGAACGTTGTAGGCCATTGCAGCTGCTGAGATAGAAGCGCATTGGCCAGACTGGAAAGCTGACATTGCTAGTAGTATGCTGCCTTCTTTTGGGCTGAGTTGGACGCGGTATGGTGGAGGCATTGTGTGTCAAAGATGGTGGATGTGAATTTGGTCAATTTCTGGTCCACGCCCTGCTCCGGACCACGCTCGGGTCCCCCGCGTTACATCGAATTGTTAATTACTAGTCTAGTCCCTTACCTGCTTCTAAGTCTGCATTCTTAGAGAGAGCTGAGCAACGACGGATAGCGATAATGTAGGAGATGTTTTCACGGAATGGGAGGCGCTAAGGAGCCGCGATAACGCGCGCCAGAAGCTTTTCGAGGTATAAGTAGTCTCACGTATGAAGCCCAAATGAAGACGTGTTAAGCTTTGGCTCAGCAAATTTTCGAAGCACTTAGTGTCACGAGAGCGGAAAACAAGGTTCTTCGCGAGTGGAAAAGCGCTATGGAATATCACGAGAATAGTCGGCAGGAAGACTGGCGTTAGGGGCGCAATAGGCACCATTCTCGTGATGAGCACATCGTGAGTGGTGATCAAGCTCAATGACTAGCTCGCACTAAAGGTCTTGACAGCTTCCGTCACCTTTCGTCTTGACTACTATAGATGGCGATAACACTCTTGTAAGTACCCGCGCGCATGAAAGGACCTAACTAACAACGAGGGGTTTTGCGATAGCTCCGTGGTTGCAGGCGCTCAAGAAGGGCGTTGTGCTGCTAACGACCTCAAGATGGACCTCGAGGACTACTTTCGAGGTAAGATCGGATACCAGTCCTACTGGGCGATGGTCGTCCGAATGTACGTCAAGATGACCAAGTTGGTGGACGTCTACACAACAGCCGGCGTGATAAAAGACCAGTGCACCATGCGCGACTTCTTCCGCGGGTTCAACGAAGTGCACCCACTTGGCGAAGCCATCGATGCTGGTGATGATAGAGAAGTTGTTTTAATTCTATCAGCAGATAACATAACACTTTTCGCCCAGAATGAGCAATGCAAGCACATTCTCTTAGCAGGTTCGGCCGACAACGGGTATATCGGCTTCCTTAGACCGTTCGCTCTAAGTGGTGTGAAAGAACGGCGACTCTCCCTCATTGAGACCATACCATTCCCGGCCGCTTTCCAAAGCGTGGCGAATCAGTTCACAGTGGTGAAACTTCCGCAGATCTTCCGTAACACCAAGATCAAGGTAGGGGACAGCGAGGTATCTCAGGTTCCCCCTTGGAGGCGCATTCAACCAACGGTGGCACTGCAGTCCAACAATCCAGATGCAGCACTGCCCTCATCAATCAACGTCATGGCCTTACCTGTCCAGCCAAGGATGCATTTCAACAGAGCAGGTCAGCGCCTTGACATGGACTTACCGCAATGCGATCCCGGGGTCGTGAGTCGACTGAAAGCGATGAAATTATGTAATCCACACTACTTGACGACATGTCCTTACTACCCTTGCAACAATAACCACAATTTTCGGCGGCTGGATGCTGAAGAGAGTAAGGCGTTGAGACGCATTGCGAGATCTGTCCTTTGCCGGAATGAGCAGCCATGCTATGACAGACATTGCTTGTACGCCCACCAGTGCATGTACGGCGCGAGATGTACTAAGGGAGCAGAATGCAATTTCCCGCATGTTACGGACAATACCATTGCGGATGTTTGTTGATATATTAAGTACTCTTCATGAAGCGACGCTTGTCGATAGGAGATGGAAGACTATGCGGAGTAGCACTGTTTGATGTGAGAGATTCCCAAAGGTTGCGAAGATCACCAAAGATCTCCATCGCGACACTACCCGATTTAACGTCTCGTTGGGAAAGCCCCGAGTGAGATGCCGTTCGACCACGCTGCAATAGTCTCGCCACAAACATGGTTCATGAGACCATTGACTTGTATACTCAATCCGTGAAACTGCATTCACATTTCGATTGTCCATATTGGGAGTGTCAGAATCGATGCATGTGACTGCTCCACCTCTTCCCCACTATGCTCGACACGCCTCTTGTCAGTGGTATAAAGGCTTCTACTGCTGACGCAGGACTCCTCCGCAATCGCGTCGTTATAGCAGCGCTGAATGCAAGTGGACTTCGTCGCTACATCGACTGTATCAACAGCATCAACGTAGTAAGCACCCGTTGACCAATGTCTCAGGTCCGGGCTAATGCACTGATGGTATAGTGGCAAGCTAGTCCACGGAGATACGAACGACTTCACCAGTCGCGGCTAGACCGATGCCGTCCACCATGCCTCTCCGCCTTTCGAGCAGCAGGAACATGTCCCAGCACTATCTATCGGAATATAAACATTACCGTGAAATCTCCTTACACGAGCCTGTAGTGGCGGGCCGGGTGTCAACGCCAGCTCGATTGGGAAACACGAGCGTCAATAAGTTCGATGGTGTATCGCGGGCCGGCGCAAATTTTGTCCTCCACGACGATATGAGGTATCTCTTTCACGCGGAAGAGGTCATGTTAGCGGACAGAAACTGATTCACCCCATGAACTTCATATCGCCGCTTGCATTACAAACGTGGCTTTGGGAAACGCGAAAGCGCATGCACTAAATTACGCAGGGCCTGTCGGAGGGTGAAAGACTTATCGAAGATCCAAGTGGCCACAAAGTGAAAGCCTACTTCAAAATGCTTGGCCGACTACAAGATTTCTGACGCCGACGCCCTCGGTGGCGGTTGGGCGAATAACGAAACTGAACTCTGCCCAACACTAAGCACGACCATTGTCGAGCAGAGGGATGACGGGTTTCGGGCGAAAAAGAAGTCATACAGCGGTCGCTCGGTCGTCAACTAGGACAGTCGTTGAGCCAGCGTTTCAGAGGAGGCTAATGAAGTCTACTGCGTCGCAGAACAGAGCAGAGCAAAGACACGAGGGGGAGGGGACTGGCACTTAGTAAGTGACGCCACCCGCGTCCGAGGGGTGTCGTGGTTGGCTTGAACCTAGCCCTTGCTCTTACTTACCGGTACCCGAGCTTCTAATTTAGCAGTGCTCAAGGTTCAGCTTCGCAATATTGTATGAACGACGGTCTACGGTATTCCCCCGATGGCTACCGTGGATTTGATTTTAAAAACACCAATACGTGTAGAGTCAGGTGGAGGATTTTTTTGTACGCTTTACAACACAATTCATCTGAGCGCACGCCCTGACGGGTCGATGGCAACGTCAGGCTTAGTCGTGCATCTCGACTGGCCTTGTGCGAGAACGCCGGAAAATTGGTGTCGACAGCGTTGATCAGGATATGCTGAGTGACTCGAAGAGCAACAAGATACATCGGACCCCGATCCCATAGAGACATAGACCAGTAGCAGGGCGAAACATGCTGCGAGACTTGGCTCCGAGAGTAACGGAGCTGAAGTCGGCTCACTCGCAATGCTCGGTAACTCTTCGCTTGTCGGGTCCATCCTGGTTGTTGCGAAGGACTAAAGCAATCTGGGTATGATCAGTTTCTACATTGCACGGCAAAACCACCATGCGTCAGCACACGTGAGCTCTAGGAAAAACTACCTACGTATCTTTCGAAAGAAGGGGTACGTGAATTGGTCGGAACGTCTTTACGAGCGAAAGCCTTGCTCAGTCGTATCCATACAGTCGTGACAACAACGGTCCCAGCGCATGCCCGAAGCTTGCGTGCTTACAGAATGACTGGCTGGAAGCTGGCGACAGGCAGTCTCAACGAGATATCATGAAACAACAAAAGATATCCTACGAGAATGTCGCCCAGACCTACAAGTAAGTCTGAGGTAACACCTAGCAAGCTCTGTCCGTCGAACAGCTTGAGAGGTTTGGACGGGCGGTAGAGTGGACTCCGAGCGTTCAGTCAAACAAGGACTTCGGATGCATAGTCGATTCGAAGTCACTTTACACTACAGGTTGGCGAAGACAGCGATCATCGTGGCTAGTGAATGTGGTCCATGGTCATGTGTTGACACAATCGTTCTTGCGTTCCCGTACTTGCGTTGCAACTTCTGAAGGCTCATGCAATGGGATTATCCATAAAGCCAAAGCATAGCCTACTATGCAGATCTAGCTTGGAAGGAGGAAGAGTGAGCTGAGCTCTCTGCTGGGTAGGTGGACTGGAAAGTTTGTGTATGATTCATAGGCACAGGATCCTATTCAACCAACAATCCCGGAACCATGTTAAGGGGACTACCAGGTACATATCCCAGCCTCGTGACCCATCGGCAATCAAGCCAGTTCGACAATGATATCTGCCCTGGCACTGCCTGGCTCGAATCAGCTGAAGGATGTAGGTATCCGCACTCTTTGAACCGTCCCATGACCTTCAACCTGATCAAGTCAGCGTAGTTCGCCATGAATGCACGCAAAGCAGACTTACAACCAATACTGAGAACCTAGGCTGCTGCCATTCACATCTAGAAGTCGATACATCGGTAGATGTTGCGTTTGCACTAATTGTGTGACCTCATGAACGTTGTGTGTGCCCTTTGCGGACGATGATTTGGGGGCGTCCGGACTGAACCGAGGTGGACAGCCACATGCAGGGATGTCGACGTGGTGAATGATACCATCAGCGTGAGTGCAAGAGTGACCTCGAAGCACGAGTTTGCCAATCAAGTCGGAGTATGGACGGCTATCTCTTGGACGCATATCGACTCGAATCAACTGGCTCAAGCGTATCAGTAGGTAGAGCGTGACATGGTTCTCGCTCCAGGAGTTTGTTTGGATCCCAGAGTTGTGCACGCTAATAGGATATATGAAGACCGGCAGTGCTCGTAGTCAACGGTATGCTTCATCTTGAATTTGCAGAGCTTCGCTGCCTAGACAAGGCTCTACTATTCCTCTGGCCTGAGCTTCAGAGACGCACGTAGCTAATGATGGGTCAGCTTGGTATACCGATCCAAAAATGTGGAATGAAGTCGGGGCGAATTGGATTCAGCCTCGACATCGGCCTCACGCAGGCCAGTTCCCTGATAATGCAAAGGCGAGGTCCAAGCAGGAGGATGTTGCCCAATCTATGCGAAGGAGTCGCAGTGAGCCGCGTGTGCCTGCGTTGGATGGTATGCCGCCGAATGTCGTCCGCGTGGTAGGATGCTGCTCTTCTACGGATCGCTTTAAGAACGTCCGCAACGGCCATGGATATTGTACGCTCCCTGCCGGAGTACCGCGTTGTCATGTGTGCGCGCTGTGACGCGGCACTTGCTCACCGGAGGCTCGGATGACTATGCATCACTTATCAGCACGGTCAATCTAAGAGGATGCACAAACGATAGACCTGCAGACTTTCGGACGCAGAAATCGCGAGCTTGCAAGATCCAGGATCAAACGTGGTGTGATCCCTCGCTTGAACAGCAAGAGGAGCCCTGCGAGCCTTCAGTAAAGTCTTTATGCACCGCTTTTGGTCGCTCGCTCGATACGAGAAATGCGATTATAAAGCCCGGCAGACCCTTGAAACCCTCTTTACTGCGAGCACATACACTCAGATGCTGTGGTTTGGTCCATCACCCTGCGGGGCAACTTAAAAAGAGAAGATAGTCTACCGGTACCGGTTACAAGGCTTTTCTATCCAATGGTGGAGCGAGATTGTCCGCAACCCAAGATTTCCAACGCCGCGTGACTGGCTGGCGTCTTTGGTCGGCCTCAAAGCCACGATCCATGCATGGTCGACGTTGGTGATGCACCGTATCCATCTCCTCAGCGTTGCTGGAAGTCGAGCCTATCACAACCAAAATCACTGCGATTAGAGGAATACATATTCGAGCTACAACCATACCTTAAAGTCCTACGGCATCAATATAAGAGCGAAAGCACGCTGTCGAGGGTCTCATCGCAAGTTCCCCTGCATTTGTGTTTCTCTTCAAGACTCTGCTGGTCGGAAGGGAGTCGTGTTTGCGCGACGTGTCATTTCCTCAGCCCCTAAGTCCCAGTGCATTGCTTCTGCCACT
Source organism: Friedmanniomyces simplex (assembly GCA_005059865.1). Taxonomy (NCBI): domain Eukaryota; kingdom Fungi; phylum Ascomycota; class Dothideomycetes; order Mycosphaerellales; family Teratosphaeriaceae; genus Friedmanniomyces; species Friedmanniomyces simplex. The sequence continues at coordinate 5,996 of NAJQ01000824.1, forward strand.
CTATACGGTAGTCCTAAGTGGTTCCCAATCGGCGCCCACATCTCTTCCCTGTATCTAAGCTAGGGTCAGACTGTTGTGCTACGACTTAGACATTCACAAGCTCCTACCGATCATACAATAGCGCAAGTTTAGTCCGCGTTCCTTCGTCCGGCTGTGCTCGACGCTCAAGATGGTTTTGGTACAGTGAGAGCGCGATTGATCAGTTGCGGTGGCGGCGAAGGCTCATGTCCTGACGAATAGCGTTGGGAGGGAGGTGAAGAGGGGTCAGGAGTTCCGTCTGACCCGCCGTCGAGTCCGGCAGACGTCTCGCGATGCGACGGCGGCGGCTGTGCGGGAGCGAGCGCGGAGTCATTCACCTTCGTGCCGTTGGTGGTAGACGCAGCCGAAGACGTCCCTGAAGTCGAAAACACATCACGACTGGGCAACGTATCCTCTTCGCCCTCGGTCGCTGGAATTACCGGCGCCGTTCTCCCTCCCCCAGCAGCCGGCATCCACAACCCACCCCCGACCCCGGCGAAACCTGCAGCTCCAGGACCCTTTCCCGCCTGCGACGCGCTGTCCACTCGGCCACCCACAGCAACAGGCATAGTATTACTTCTAGTAACACCACCACCCGCCAGCTTCAGCTTCTGAGGCGCAGCAGCGGAAGGCCTCCGCATAGAGCCCAGCGAACTATTGGTAGTGCCGGTGCGGGTGCGTAGAGGTTGGCCGTTGATCTCACCGGTCGAGCGCTGGACATGGTGGGACCCGGATCCGCCGCGCTGCTCGCGCGAGGAAGGCGCATCAAGTGCTCCGACGAATTGACGAGTTTCATCTCGTAGACGGAGCTGAGACCCATGTCCAGGCTCGTCCGTCTCGCATGATATCCGTCCAGTGGCCCGTCCTGTTCCGTCACACGTCTCGGCATGACATCCAGCGGCGCATCCTCCCTCCTCACAGCCATTGTCAGACTCGCCATGCCTACATCCAGCAGAACTGGCTGTCCCGTCAAAGCGCCGATGAGAGCATTACTGCCTGCTCCGTGTGTGACTAGGATCAGCACCAACTCCTCTTCCTCGTCTTCGTCTTCCTCATGGTTGCGGTGGTGCTCCGCTTGCTCCAGCCCGAGAGCGTCTTCCGCCCTATCATCGGCATTGTGTTGACTATACCAATGTATGAGGTGGTTCAGTCCACGACGAAACCGCTTATGCATCCCGCTCCACTCCTCTCCATACTCGCCACCGTCTCCCCAGTCCTGTGGCGGGCGGCTGCTATCCCACGCATAATCGGCGTTCACGCACGCCTGTCGCGCGTGCGAGACGTAACCCCGGGGAATGTGGTCGGAACTCGAGACGGCATAGTGCGGTGTCGGTGGCACATAAAAGGAGGCTTCCGGCTTCGGAACCGTGGAAGTGAAAGGTTGCAAAACGTGACCAGGTCGGAACGGCGATTTCCGTCCCGAAGCGCCGGAGTCGTTGCTGCCCACGCTGCTAACACTGCTCGCTCGGTCTCTCTTTGGCACGGGCGCGGCGAGGGTATCGTGTATGTCGTTCCAGTCTTCCAGCGCATCGTCTCTACTACCTGATCTCGTTTGCCCACCCCACAGGTCACCGCCCGAAGACTTGGTCGACAGACTCGGCGTGAAGATATCGACCGTCTCATGCTGCATCAATTCCGCTTTCGCCGTCGCGACCATCATGGCACTAGGCGGCGGCGGAGTGATTTGCTCAAAATACTGCGGGTTCAGCCACTCGCCCAGGAAAGCATCCACGCGGAGCTTGAACCTGCCGTGCCGTCTGTGCTCGCTCAGCACTCTCCTCGCAATCGCGTGCGCCAAGTCCTGTCGTGGTTCGCTGACGGGTGCTAGAGTCGGCGAGCCGATACCTTCCAGTGCTCGCACACGCGGCGAGGCGGAGTGTAGCGAGCTCGGGGTCCTACTCCGGGCGCTTGTGCTCGGCCTGCTGTTGGGTTGGGAAGAGGGAGCTTGGTACTGCGCCATGCCCGCCGCGATGGCCACGCTGGACTGCACGCATCGCAGGAAAGGCGAGGTGTGTATGACAACCTTATGCTTCCTCTTGCGCTTCCGCGGGTTCGCACCCTCCTGCTTCCGCTGCTCACCGTGCTGCTGCTGCTGAGCGAAGTCGTGCGCCGTAACACCATCACTCTGCCCCGGCTCGCTCTCTGCATCCTCCGCCGCCTGTTCCCGCGCATGCAACAATTTCGCTATCCTGATTCCCAGACTCCGACATTGATTCCAGCCGCCGTACGTCAGCGGCGGGTCGTAGGGCGTCGGCGTCGACAGGTGCCAGGTCTGATCCGCGGCGTCGAGTCGTGGACCATGGCGGGCGATAATCACCACCGCCGGCTGCTTTCCAGTCGCCATCTCTGCTCCGCTCTTGCTATAACAATCCCCTCCAACCAGTGATGCGCTCTCCGTCCACCACCTCCCCCGTATGTCTCGCTCGGGCTTGCTTACCTATTGCGCCAGCGACCCTACGCGTTCCTCATCGCTTCCTTCGCACTGATGGTGACTGTATAGCCGGACTGGTCGGGCAGACTCTCACTTTGTCGCAATTCGAGCGTGTGGGCTTTTCGTCGAAGCAATCACCATGCCGCAAATCGCGCAGGATGAATGTCTCGGTGCTTGTGAACTTGCCGGGAAAACGTGGGGCAGAGAATGAGGGTCTACCGTCTCGCGCGATGACGGTGCATGCATTTAGGGCTTCGGGAACGACTACCGAGGATATAACAGAAAGCATCGTCTTACCAAGCGGATAGAGAGCTCGCATCGTGTTCATCATCATCACAACCTCATAGACCGGACCTCGTCCTTTCCCGAACAAGCGACCATCATACCCGGCTCCTCCTCCTCCACTCCTACGACAAACTCCACTCCTTCGCCTTCCCACTCTCCACATACTGCACCGCCACCCTCGTCGCCTCATCCAGATCCTCCTCCGGCAACCCCAACTTCTCATTTTCCCTCAGTGCCGTCAAGTCTCCCTTCCCACCCGGAAAGAAAACCGTCACATACAGGAAGATCCCAAACCCGGCGATCCTCCCCTGCTTGAACATCTCCTGCCCACGCTTGAACCGCTCCTCCGTTCCCTCGTGCGTGATCGTCCAATCGGACTCCTTGTCTCCCGTGACGCGAAGCACAGAGGCCAGCATATCGCGCTGACTGAGCGCGAACGAGGAAAACACGACCTGTTTGTTCTTCCAGTCGTTCAGACAGGGACTGGCTCCGGACACGGGCAGAGCGAGGAGCTTAGCAACCGCGCGGCCGACTTGCGGCCATGTGGAGCAAGTATGTTTCTGCTCCCCATCGTCGAAGAGCGTGAGGCTCTTCTTCTCGAAATCGAATCCGTACCGGTATTCCTGGCCCGAGAGCGAGAACTCGTACCAGAATCCACACGCCACACCAATCCAATTCCCGCCCTTCCCCTCGATATACCTCCGCACCGCCACGGCCCCCTCGCGGAGCATATCGTTTCTCCCGAACTCGCTCGTCTCGTCGTCGGGGTAATACCCTCCATACTGATTCGGCATGATCCAGTGGATCCCGGCATCGATCGCGGCATCGATCAGTTTGGTCTGGGAGTCCTTGGGGGCCATGACGTTCATGGTGATGATTAGGACGTCCTGGCCTTTCATGGCTTCGACGAGGGAAGCGTGGGAGTCGTAGTCGACTTCCTTGACTGCGTGGAGGCCTGCGGGCATCTGGGCGGTTCTGTTGCGGGGAGTGGTGGGTTTGTGGCCGCGAGTAATGGCTGTGACGTTGTGTTGGCCTTGGGAGATGACGGCCTTGGTTATGAAGGAGCCGACTTGGCCGCTGGCGCCGACAACGGCGATGTTTTTGAGGGGTGAAGACATGGTTGGCTGTTGGAGGGGGTTCGAGAATATGTACGTGCTTGAGATGGGAAAGGATTCAGTGGTTGCTGGGAGATATATGCTGAGGAGAGTCTTGAACGTGACGATGCGAACGAGCTATCGTTGCTTGCTTTATACCTCACTTGCACTACTACCACCGTCTGCAAAGCCCGTTAATGCCGCCCGTGCATGGCGTTAAATCCGAACATGACGAAGTAAGAGGCATGCGCGTGTGTTGACGTGAACGCCGGAACGCCTGGAAGTAAGTCAGGACAAAGTACGAAACGTGGTTAGCGCCGTCGGCGCTGCGACAAGAAACTCCGACGTCCGTTCTTCCTGAGGTCTCTCGGCCGAGGCGAACGACCACCTGACAACAACTCCATCACGCAGCACATGCCGGGCGCCTTTGTTGCGTCGCGAATGCGATACACGGTACGCGGCGAAAGCTTGTAGCTCCCTGGATATGTTCATGTTCGCTCAAGTTAGCAATACAGGTAAGATCGCGCGCCGCCACCTGCGCGGGCTGTACAAAGACACGAGCACTCAACATGCCGGCGCTGCACCTCCAAGCTCGCCTTCATTACCGGGTCTGGCGATTTTCCAGTGGAGACTTCGCGTCCCACGTCTCGCTGCCTGCAGAAGCGTTCCCTGGAAGACGAACGATAGCGTTATGATAGAGAGGATCAAATGCAGGCTGCTGAGAGTGACTCGTAGATGAGCAGAGGTTCGAGTATAGTCGCAGTGCAACTCTCTGCACCGTGGGGCTTTCACACTGCATCTTCTGCTTCCGATGACCGCATCCGTCTTTGTCCCCTTTGTGTGAAAGCCATCCAGCCCTTCCTTCGTTCCGCATCATGGCCAGCAACGTCACCTTCTCTTCTGTTCGTCCAGATCACAGAATAATTTCCGAAGAGTTCCCAACCATGCATCTACTCCTCACAGCCTCCCTCGCAGTCCTCGCGGCGAGCACCTTTGCCCACGAGATCCAAGCGCCCGGGTGGGATAAGTATGCCGGAGAGCGCGGCGGCGATACAGCGCACGATGCTCTTCCAGACGAGCATACCGACTTGCACGCCCGGGAAGCTGTAGGCCACCCTGAGTCCGACGCCATGCACGCTTGGGAACAAGCCCACAACGGGCAACCCATGAAGTACGAGGCCTTTGGCGAAGGGCCTGAGGTGCATGGGCATTACTTCGATGCTCGAGATGTGCCGGAGCTCGGCGAAGGGGGCGACGATGCTTTGCTTGAAAGGGACGATACCCTGCTCAGCGCTCGCAACGGCGAAGAAGCCGTCGAAGGCTTGACGAAGGGTTATACCGCACCCCTATCGGCTCGCGGTATCCCAGACTTCGGCGACGCGGATGTCGACACCTCGCTCGAAGGCTACGACCATTCCTTACTACTGCGCTCCGTTCCAAAGTTCGAAGAAGCGGACGTGGACATGTCGCTGGCAGGCTACGACCACCACTCCCTCCTCGCCCGCTCCGTCATCAGCATGAACGAAGACGACGCCGACGCCCCAGGAACCCCGATGGAGGTACGCAACGAGTACGTTCGCTGGACCGGCGTCCTGCCCACAACGGAGATGCATTTTCCACCCTCGCCTACACAACGTCCCTCAACCGCGACATCAGAGACGCACAGAAGCCAGCACTCTGTGCGGGAGGTGTTGGGGAAGTGGTGGGAGGATCTGAAGAGCGGGGTGCGGCATGTATGGGAATGAGGATGTCTCGGGCCGTGGGATGGTTATACAAATTATAGAACCTCCATTTATATTCTATACCGTAAATCATGAAGCCGACAATAGCCGGAGGAAGGGAAAGTGGTCGTCTGGGGTGTTTGTTGTTGACTTGTTCCTGAATCCTGAATATTCAGGGCTTCCCCGGCTCTCGGCCCGGCGGCTGTCTGTGACGTTGGCGGCTCGTCTGAGCGTTCGTGTTGTTTAGTTCCCGTAGGTCGCTCCTACCAACGGGTCCCATTAGTTTTTTTGCCTGATGGCTGGGAGTCCTCAAGTCCTCAAGGCAGACTTCCCAGCTAAGGGGTCCGTCCTTGGGTCGGAGTGTGACTCTCCCATTCGTCTGTATCGTACTGACTAGCCCTCTCGTGGTGACTCGAACGTGTTGGAATATGCTTCCGATCCAGATTGGCTGTGGTCCATGTGCTGGCATAAGCGGTGGTATGGACCATTGCGGCATGTGTGTCGCGTATCGTCGTCGCATTTCCTGTTCGGTGATCTCGTCGTCGTGCCATTGGATCTGTATCCGTTCGATTTCCTTGTATCGTTGTCCGAGAACCTTGACACGCTCTCTCATTTGTCTGGAGATGTGTATGCCGTCTGGCGTGATGTATCCGCCAGCGGGGTTGAAGGTGCTCCCGATTGGTACAGCTTCTCGTATGTACGAGTGGCTGTCGCTTGCTTCTGAGATCTGTCGGTAGCTCCAAAACATAGCCCGTAGCTGTGCTAGAGTCTGATCGAACTCGTAGGGGTGTAGTCGTCGTTTCGCTTGGATTTCTGGGAACATTTCTTCGAATCGTCGTGCAAGGTGGAGGACCATCCGTCGGATTGGTTCTGGTCCGTCCACGCTGAAGTGGAGTATCTCGTTGTCTCCTGGCGCATCGTCGTCAGAGTATTCTTCCTCTGAGTCTTCTGGTGTTGATTCATTGGCTGCGTCAGAGTTGTCGATTTCTGGTATGACTCCAAGATCCTCGGTTCCGGTCATTGTGACTTGGTTGGCTGGTTGGTACACCGGGATGAGTTGATTCGGTTCTTCGTGGTTGCTCTCCTCTTCGGAAGAGTCTTCTTGGGTTTCATGCAGGGTTGCTTCCTCCCACCTGAGTGGAGGTGGAGACCTTCCTCGGGCGATATTGCCGTCGTCTCTGTCCTGATGTGGTGAT
>NAJQ01000825.1:0-12732 GCA_005059865.1 Friedmanniomyces simplex
TGCGGTGGTGTGGAGATACTGCGGGCTCGGTCAGTTCAGTCAGGTATCTCGAGATGGCAGAATTTGAATGTTGCTCTCGTACAGGGTCGCGGAGGGTTGAGATGGTTGGTTGTTGTGGAGATACTACTGTAAGGTCAGCTTCATGTCCCCGCAGTCATATTGTTGTGTCTTGGACATACTTGGTGGTGGGTGAGTGTGGTCTTCTCTCGAGAGTGTAGAGATCTTTTGAGGCGAGTTCGAGAGGGCAGCGGCGGTGACGGCGGGCGGGCGGCGAGGTGGCATGGGAGCGAGGTTACATGGGCAGATCTCAGCCTGTTAGTACTATTGAGAGAATGATTCTGTTGTCCTCACTTTGCCCACGACTTACCACAACCGATCAAGCCTCCTTCGATCTTTCTTTCTGACGCTTTCTAGGACGGAATTGATCAACTCACCCTCAACGGAGCTTACTACATGTAGTCATGCGTCCACATCGATGCGGTGGTAATCATTATTGGATAAGGAAGTTGTCGCGGGATGTGTTTCGAAAGACTCCACGCACTTGCGTACGACCATTCTCATTGCCGTAAGACCTATACCGATCTCCAACCCTCGCCGTCAGGAGGATAAGCAACCACTCCCGATACCGAGAGGCTGTCGTACCAAGCTTTCATCGTATACATCTCCGGACAGCAGCGTCTGGGAGAAGTCGACTTGATGAGGGAGAAGTCGATTTCCCCGGATTTGCGTCTTTGGCTGCCTGAGGCCAGAACTGACGTCCACCAGATCGACTTCTGCCTGCAGATCGTTACTGAGCACCAAGACCTAAGCACAACTACTACTTCATAGCCTTCGAGAGGCCAGCCTACACGGCCTTCGTGTTGTACGTCTACGGGGCGCTAAAGCCGTCGTATGCTTCTGTACTGAATACCAGCGCAGTAAGTGGAAATCTCGTAGCTTGGAGAAGGCCGACTACACGACCTCATGGCATAGATCTCCAGGACATCACATCGGTCGCACGCTCCTGCAGTGGCAGTCAGAGGGACAGCGACGCTGTCGAGAATCTGGGACGGGATCTCGCGCGACAGTATTTGCCCCAATTCATACAACATACCCTACAGCTAAATGAAATACAACTCCAACAGCCCGTTCCCGAGACTACCGCAACCCTACTCGCAGTAGTCGAAAATCTTCCCGATGGGCCCGCACGTCTTAGGGTCCCATCGCGGCTGCAGATGGGCTACCGGCTGGGCAGCTGAGGCGATGACGAGGAGGGCGAGAGCGAGGAGAGGTGCTGTGAAGTTCATGGTGGCTAGGGGGTTGTCAGCTACAGCGGGTATCTCGTGGCCACAGGGCATGTGTTGGCTCTCGTACAGGGTCGGGGGGGGTGGAAGGGTGCGGTAAAGGCGGGGAGTTACTGCGTGCTTGGTTAGTGAAGGCAGGTATTTCGCAGCTATAGAGTATATGTTGTGCTCGCGTGCAGGTTCTAGAGTATCGAGAGTGTGTAGTAGAGTGGAGGTACTGCGGGCTTGTTAGCTTTGTGTTCTTCTATTGTATCGCTATGTCTGGACATATTTGACTGTACTCACGGCTCGTCGTATCTCGAGAGTATGGAGTTTTTTGGAGGTACGGTATAGCGTAAGGGAGGCACCTCACATCCTTTTATATGATCGAGGAGACCTCATTGCCTCCTCTTGCCCTCCATTAAGATCACTAGTCTTGCAAGCACATCATTGATGCCAATGATGAGCAGCAGCAGATGAGGAGGTTTTGGTTGGACAAGGTACCTTACGCTTCGGGAGCCTACACGCACATGCTTACACCTGTGCTGGTAGCCTTATTGACATTGTAGTAAAGGGGAACGAGATTGGGACGGCGTTTCTCTCTGGTGACAGCTTCGAAGGGTCGTTCGTACTCTTGTATACCACCTCGGGCAAGCTTTCCAGGCCTCGATTTCTCTTTGGTCTTACGCGCCGAGTAGTACACGAGTGGGGGATGATGACTGTCTAGACTACGTGTAAGGCAATGATGGCATTCGCGGAGAAGGAAAACACTGGAAGGTCTACGTGCCAAGACCGCCCGGCCCTTGAGGTACAGCGCGCTTATTCAAGGTCCTTCGACATTCAAGATGCAACGACCTTTACGAGCATATAGGAACATGAACGCTTTACCTCGATGCGCACGCGAATAGCTCTCGCTGCTTCATCCTGCGCTTACGCCAATAACCTTACCCTTTTGGGCAAGCAGCTCTCAATTATACACCCACTTCAGTATCTCAACCGTCCCTACTTCGACACAGCGAACCAATGGGTCTCAATCCGCAAGAGTGGCCGTCAGCTCATGGGCAGTGGGCGCGCTGCCTCTACACCTAGGTGTGACTGTCTTGGCGCGTAATGATTTCTCACAGTGCAGGGATCTGCGCTACTAAACCTTACTGCTCTTCCAGGGAGCACATCAACCGCCTCATACTGAGGAGCTACGAGTCTGAGTTACAGCAGAGAAGGAAGAGTTCAGATTACGCGGACTCATTACCAGCACGACACCTATCACCATCTCAACGCCGAAGCTAACCCATCGATTCCAGAAGTCCCTGCCGGCTGTGCTAACACTTGCCCCACATATCATCGAAAGGACCGCAATACTCCGTGTTCCAGTAGTACTACTCCGTAGCAGGATCAATGTCGGCCAACGGTGCGCCGCGGAGGCGACGACAAGGACCACAAGAGCGAGGGGGGCTGCTGCAATCTTCATAGTCGCTGTAGATGCATGTGGGTAGCTAAGTTATCGTATGCATCACCGGGCCGCAGCAGACGTACGTTGCTTTCGTACACGATCGCGGAGTTTCTGAAGGTATGCTGGTGTGTAGAGATACTGCGTGCTTGTGGCTGGTCAGCACTACATTTTCTTGTTATACGGTCATGTCTATCTAGACGTACGATCGTAGGGAAGGCGGATCTTTCTCAGGAGTGCAGATTGTTCTTGGTCTGAACTGGGACACTTGGGCACATCGCATCCTTTATATGCTGTCGGGAAGCGACTCTACCGCCTTTCCCTCGGCCCGTCTTTGAATTAACAAATCCAGATTTCCCTCGATGATACTTCACATGACCGAGATCGTCAGCTTACCCTCAACCGACTCCACTGGTCTTGCGTCCACGACACAGAGCAGCCTGGCCATCCCCACTTTAACGCCAACGACCGAATGATCAAAGTTTGACCTAGACCACCGATCGATCTCCTTCGCGCAGGCGAGCTACAACGCCACCGCCTCGAACATCGTGCCCATCGGCCCAGACGGCGTACCTCCTTTGGCCGTGACAGGAAGCACGACGCCCTCGGGAGGCAGCGCTCCTCCCTCGAACAGCACTCAGCCTGCAGGACCTGCCGGCACCTCTTACAGCACACCGACAAACGCCCCAGCGGAAACCGCTTACAGCTCGTTACCAACGTGCTGGCCGAACGGTGCCTTGATCTGCAACGGGGATGGCCAGTTCGGTCTCTGCCATTGGGGCCATGTTGTCTTCGAGGATGTCGCGGATGGGACCGCTTGCGTTGACGGCGCGATTACGTGGGCGTCCGGTCATCCGCATTGAAAGGTGAGATCGAGGAAAGGCGATGCAACCAAACAACCGATTTATGACAGAGCCATGTAGAAGCTGCTTGGCATACTTCAATGTAGGGTAGCGAGCGAGTCAAAACCATTCAATGCCTGCTTGCCTTCTCCACCACCAACACATCGCGGCTCTACGCACGAATGCGGCATGCGCTCTAGTCTCCGGCAGCTCACAGCTTGGTCCGACGTGTTCGTCGTCTAGGGATCATGGAATACATGTACATGTCCTGACAACTTGAATTGGCAAGACACTCGCCTTCCGTCTTGCAATAAGCACCTTCGGCGGCCATTGCTTGTTATTCAATCGCTGGACGTGGCGCACAGTCGTTGGTCGAGTCATGTCTTGAGGGGTGGTTGATGTCGCAGTGCTCTTGCATTTGCATGTGATGAAGCAACTCAGGCGTTGAGGTGGTGGCGTTGGCGGCAACGGAGGTCCCGCTGTCCCGGCGGAAAGGCGTCAGCATCTCGGGTTGTCAGATATCGATCTGCAGGGCGGCCGGCAGTGACTTTTGTTCAGCCAGCCACTGCTCGTGGGTATCCGATGACAAGATGTACGCGTCAACTTCCCCTCGATCTTCTTCTTCCAAATAGGTGCATTGCAAGCATGCGGGCCCCCCAGAGAACAACGTGCAGGTAGCGCAGCGGACTCGGCGATGTGAAGACAGGGTGTCACGGCAAGATCAACAACATCTGTCAATGCAGAGGGGGTAGAGAAAATAGGTTAAAGGGATCGGGCCTGCCGCCGCTGACGTTCCCCCACCGGTTCCACCCTCAGCTCCAAGCCTCCAACTGCTGACAACGTTGAGCACTGTTCACATGGCTGCTAGCGCTTACGATATGAAACACTGTCCCCAGAAGCAGTCTGTGGGATCACCGGCGATGACGCCTATGTTCTGCGCTTGACCCTCCTGGCCCGAGACACAAGACAAGGGGGTATTGTATTCTTATATGGTTGATACCAGCAATGACACCGCCGCTGGTTAATCTATAGCAAGCTTCCAACGTACACCCTATCAATAACACACGCTGCAACATCATGGACGCTACAGGCTTGACCGCGATTAGGCGCCGCCCTACCCTTGAGCAGACCCCTTCCAACCCACATGTCAACGCAGACCTCGACCCATCAATACCTGTCGAGCAAAACTCAGCGGATCCCAAGCCCATGACAGGTACGAGACATCCGGGCTGGAGACCAGCATTCCTCCCTTCTCATCTCCTAACCATCCCGCAGGCGACCAGGCGAAGCAACTCCCACTCCTCCAGACCCAAATCCAGCGCGAAAGCCACCCCGACCCAGCACTCAGCAGCCCGCTCGACCCCCTCACGTCCAACAACCTCCACAGTCCACCCGCGCAAGTCGTGAAGAGCCAGTGGGAAGCCCACGTCGACCCCGGAGCGTCCGCAGACCCGCGAGCGGTTCAAGAGAAGAACGAAGTGGAGAATGAGCTCCACAGCAAGGTCCCGGAGTCACCAGCCACGAGCGAGTCGCCGACGGGTAAACGGAGTTTCATGGATATGATGGGGTTTGCGAGATCATCATGAGTATGCAGAGAATATGAAAGACGTCTTTAAGGATATATATCTGCCCCAGTTACCGTTGGCAGAAGAGGTGCGCCATCGAAAGCGAGGTTGCAACTTTGATTGTTTGTCTCATGTCGCTCTGACACGCCGTGGCGCTTCACATGCTTCCGTGGATGTTCAAATTGCCAACATGTCGTTAGAACTCGTCATTCATGGCGGATTTCAGATTGAGGGAACCAATTCGGGAACACTGACTTTAACTTCAACTCTCAACGGATGACCGATGAAGTCTTGCAGCTCCGCTGATCAGAACCACGATCTCGTGCCTCTTGGCAAAGAGTGACCTCAGGACATTTTCGCTCCGGCGAGAGACATGTATGTCCGCGATCATTGCTCATGACAGCGCACGACGAGTGCGTGTTGCACCGCCGGTAATTGAGATGATTTACGGGGACAGTGACGTCGCTAGACTGACGTGTTGTCTGGTCTCCAGTGGTAGCACGTGGTAGCCAAGTCCGGAAATCACCTTGCGTGATCCGGGACGATCTTAAAAGCATCCTTCATCGAACAGCGGCCGTTCAAGAGCGCACCCGACACCAATCTCCAGACTGCCAGGCTGCGGCTGTATACGTTGTGGCCACGTCCTGCGCCTCCAGTGGATGATGAAGCCCATGGGCAAGGTCGGCGAGTATTATGGACAACCAGCAAAGGTCGCACACAACAGCATGCCTACAAGTACGCGTCCTGGATGACATGGTCGTCCTCCCGTGGAAACCAATCCAGCAAAACAGGATTTTGTTGGCTTGCACCACGGCTGAGGGCAATACCAGCCAAACGTTGCAGGCAGCTAGACTTCATACGGTGGATCGAGTTCATTCTTCCCATCGAAAGTCGTGAAGCTCGCGTTCTCGAGGTGTATATCCTTGAAGAGGCTCGCCTTCACACTCAAGTCAGCTTACCCTCAAGCATTCCGTCAACCGGGATGTGAGGCTGACGTTCATTGCCAGCTCATCGCGCTCAGTCTCATCATCACTGTCCTTGAAGTCGATGAGGATGCTGCTGCTACACTCCGGGCAGAAGCGATGCGGTCTGTTGCCTTTGCCGAAGTGTAGGACTTCATCTTGCTCTCGGAATCGTCGAGAAAGTGGACGTCTGTTCGTTTTGGGTAGACGAGGAAATAACCTGAGAGAGGTAAGTCAACAGTATGTATCATGTACAAGTTCTTTACCTACCGTTCTTGGTACAAATCGAACAATTACATCTGTTGATTGTTCCAGATCCTTCGGGGACTAGCGCTTCTGGCAGATTTACAGTGTACTTGATGTTGCCGCAATGGCAGGCACCCTCATAAATTTTCGACCCCGACATGATGCCTGTCGTTTGATATCGAGAAGATTGGAGGTCAAGCAGATGAGGTTGTTTGGACTATCTTCTTGATTGGTAAGCATGGATATACTTGCCTCAGGCACCGAGAGACGAAAGTTCACTTCATCGAATTCGATCAGCGCTAGCATCGAGATTGACAGTAAGAGCAGACACCTCCATAGGGTCATTTTCACCATGGCACCAGATGCGCTGGAAAAGAAGCAGCCCAAATCGTTCGAAGCCTTGACGCCGGCACTCGCCGAATGGATCCTCGACTATACCCGCGGCACGGGCTTCGCTCGCACCACGCCTGTGCAGGCTATGGCGATCCCACTCTTGATGGGAAATAAAGATCTCGTTGTTGAGGTATAGGTTCCGCCAATTTCGGGCATCCTGGAACACGATACTGATCACAACGTTGTAGGCAGTAACGGGCAGTGGCAAAACGCTCAGCTTCCTCATCCCTATCGTCTCGCGGATCCTCGCCGCCGAGGAGCCGAACAAGAAGGGCTATGTGCGCAGTATCGTCGTTGCGCCTACGAAGGAACTGGCGACGCAGATATACGACGTTCTGAGGCGCTTGCTGGAGTTCCACCCGCCCTCTGCCGCCGTGCTTGGTCCGCCCCCTGTCCCTAAGCCGGAGGATGGCGGGGACGAAGACGAAACGATGACCCAGCAGCCTGAACTCCCTCCCGGACCGTACATAATACCGCAACTTCTCATCGGCGGCCGCACTAAACTGGGAGAAGACATTTCGACCTTCTCCTCACTAAATCCGAACGTGCTAATCGCCACCCCGAAACGCCTGGTCGAGGTTCTGCAATCTCCCAAAGTGGTCCTGAAGCGCCACTGGTTCGATCTCCTGGTCCTTGACGAAGCCGACCGCCTTCTTGATCCGAACTTCCAGGCCGATCTGCAGACCATCCTCGCCCTGGTACCGAAGGAGCGGCGTACAGGTCTCTTCAGCGCGTCGGTCTCGGAAGCTGTGAATGAGCTGGTCAGGGTGGGGATGCGGTATCCGTTCAAGATCAGCGCGAAAGTGCGCAGTAAGACCGGCGCGTTGGACAAGCGAACACCAGAGAGTCTGAGGCTGTGCTATGTAGTGTGCAAACCGACACACAAGCTGCCCTCGCTGAAGAAGATCTTGAATGAAACAAAAGCGGAGAAAAGTATTCTCTACGTCTCTACACGCGCGGGCGTGGACTACTGGAAAGACATACTTCCCTCTTTACTGGACGTGACTGTGTACCCTGTGCACGGCGACTACAAGGCCCCGATCCGTGCGAAGAACGTGCAGCGTTTCCGGGATTGCGCTACACCGGCTCTATTGCTGACCACGGATGTCCTGGCGAGAGGGATTGATATCCCGGATATTGATCTCGTGGTGCAATTGGATGCGCCAAGCCAGCCGAAGGACTTCATACACCGATGCGGGCGGTCTGGACGGGCAGGAAAACGTGGACTGGCAGTCACGTTCTTGAGCGAGGGGAGTGAGGAAGACTATGTGCGGTATCTGGAGCTGCAAGGGACCAAGCTCGAGCCGTTTGCTTCTGGCTTAGACGTCGACAACGACGAGGCTAGCGCGACAGTCCACAACATCCGCAGCACGCTCATGCAGAAACGCGAATTTCATGACCGCTCACAACGTGCTTTTGTGAGCTGGGTGCAGGCTTACATCAAGACTCTGCCTGCGGACATTTTTGATATAAAGAGGATTGACTGGGCGCAGAACGGTCGAGCATGGGGGTTGTTGCGCTGGCCGAAGATGCCGGAGCTGAAACGGCTGTTTCCGCAAGCTGTGGCGGACCGGACGGTGGGGCTTGAGTTGCCTGTGGAGCAACTCGATGTGAACAGTCTTGCTTACACGGACCCAGTCCGCGAGTCCAAGCGACAAGAGCTATTGAATGCACTCGCGCGTGGTGAGAGGCCTGCTGGACTTTCCAGCAAAGGCGGGGCCGCCGATGATTTGAGGCGGAGAAAGGAGCGGGCGTGGAGCTCGCAGAAGGATGCTAAAGCTGCGAAGGAGGGCAGGAGGGAGAGAAAGGAGGTCAGGCGGAAGGCGGAGCGCACGAGCAAGATGAGTGATGGGGAGAGGGTGGAGGAGATGCGGCTGGATGAGTTGATTGCCAAGGTGAGGGAGCGGGGGCCTGTGGCTGACATTGATGGGGAGGAATTTGAGGGGTTTAATGACTAGTCGTTATCATCGAGTGATTGTAGGCTGTGAATTACATATCCTTTCGTGCCGTCGTGTTCCTGTGCTTGTGTCCCTTCAGGCTCTCTGAATGTCGAAGCACGTGCACCCGCTCGTTGAACGTGTCTAGCGTGCGGGCCGTCCCGCCGTGAAGCTGAACGGAAGCTCAGACGTCGATCCAAACAACACTCGCAACCGCGATCAACACCACGCGACGGCGACATTACTGACCGCGCAGGCACTTCTTGGACACTGTCTCGCTTTCTTGGAGAGATGCAGAGTATGTACAGGTAGACATTGATCGACTCGACCGACTTGCGAACGTATTGCGACCGCGCCAAAACAACACACCGACACGAAGCGTAACACCCAGCAATGGCGGCATCGAAGACGAAGGGCGCGCCCGTCGGGTCTGCGCAATGGATACAGAGTGAACGGGAGCAAGCCGCGCGCATGGTCGACCAGGAGGCCGAAGAGATGGGCTTCAGCGTGCGCAATGATCTCGAGTGGCTCAATGAGCACTTGGCGGACGTGTTTAGTCGGAACAACGTGTACGTTACACTACACTCGCCTTACCCTCCACGTGCTGACAGCTGACGCGTACTTCGCAGTACTTTCGCCGACATCTTCAAGACGCCCGGCAAACTACGCGGCAAGACGCCTCGCACGACGCGCAAACGAGACGCGGCCCAGGCGCCCAGGCAACCGCTGACGGACATTTTCGCACCGAATGGGAATGCACAGCTTGCACAGCCGAGTGCGCGGAAGTACAATACTTTTTACGATAAAGTCGCGCAGTTCCAAATTGCCGAGGACCAGGAAGATGTGGAGAACGTGCCCGAACAACGACCGACCAGTCGCAGTAAGAGCCCACAGCGCGTGGGGAAGCCCGGCAATACCGACTCTGGCTACCATGGTATGACGCAGGATGAGATGGAGGTTGACGCGAAGACGGAGACGGCCACGGCTTCGAGTCAGGAGACTGAAGGACAGAAAGTCCCGGTACGTGAGGATCAGGCGCGTCCGCAGGCTGTGAGGCAGGACACAGGGGCGGAGGGAGAGCAAGTCAATGACGAGTCCTTCATGTCTGCTAAGGAGGAGATTGGGAGCCGGAACGCGTCGAGGGAGCAGCTCCGCGAAGAGCCGGAAGCCGAGCAAGATGGCGATGTGGAAATGATTGACGAAGAGGTTCCGGATGAAGAGCCGGCGGTTGAGGAGACGACTGCTACTGTGTTCGCCGCGCAGGACGACAATGATGTCGATCTCATGGATGAAGATGCCGTCGATGACACCCCGCACACGCCGTCCGACGACGCGTCGAGCCCCGGAAAGCCGCTGCAGAGGAAGAGCAGCTTCACTTTCAGCGCCCTGCCTGCTCGCGAGCCTCTTACCGCTAAACGCAGCATTGGTTTCAGAGACAGTCAGGTCGATGCGGGTCGCCACAGCGTGCTTGCTCGTTCGTTCGGCGCGAATAATGTTGGTGTGCCTGCGCCAGAAGAAGACGGATCAGTGTCGCCGGAGAAAGCGGAGGAGACGCGATTACATCATAAGAGTACTACGCAACTCTTGCAAGAGCGTATCAGTATGCTGGGCAAGTTGAAAGAGCCTAGGCTGTCTAAGAGTACCGCGCAGAGTGTGTTGGGTGCACCCGCAGCATATCCGAAACTGCCACCTGCTGATCGTGAGTCGGAGGAGGAGGCTGATCCTATGGAGGCCGTGGTATCCGCCAAAGAAGATGTGGGTGACAGAGCGGAGGCTGAAGATGAGGACGACGACTGGATCGCTCCGTCCAAGCCTCTAGCTGCGCAGGGCAAGTCCATTGTGCAAGCTGCGCCGTCATCACAGACGCCTGAAGGCTCACCCAGTCGGCCAGCGATGCACCAAAAGTCGATCTCAACCACGCAGATGCCCTCACCGACCCGGCCAGCCATACCTACCGGCCATCAGAAAGCACAGTCTGTATCGCACCCGAGCCTCGCCAACGCAGCCGGCATGATGTCGTCGACCACGCCCATCGGTTCACCGGCCGGCAGGAAGCATCACGACGGACCACTGAGCGCATCCAAGAACAAACTCTGGTCGGCGTTCAAGTCCGCGAAGAACATCTTCGCGTCCTCCGCCAACGCGAGTGCAGCCGCGAAGCTCGAAGCACACAACTCGCCAGCCGCGCACCGCTCGCCCAAGCGTGACTTCTCAGACGAGTCGAAGACAGCCGCTGTGTACAACATGCCCGGCGCCATGTACTCCGAACAGCAGCTGCCGAGCAAAGCGGCCTCGATCCTCTCCGCGAGTCCCAGCCGAAAGACTAGGAATTCGAACGAGAGTGACAAGAAGCGGGAAAAAGAGCTGAAAGCGCAGCAGAAGGCCCAGCAGAAAGTGGACAGCGAGCTGCAAAAAGCGAGAGAGAAGGAGCGGGTGAGGGCGCTGAAGGAGCAGGAAGAGAGACGTAAAGCTGACGAGGCTGAGGCGGCGCGGAAAGAGAGGATGGAAGCTGAGCGCCCGATCTCGGCCGGGAATGATCGAAGTGAGATGCCACCTCCGCCGCCACCTAAGAGTATGCTGCCTGCTGGTAAGCTCAGGGCGCCCGGGCGTCTCGGTAAGCCTACGCGAGCTCCGGAGCCTGTTGGGAGGCCTGCTCCGGTGAACATACGGGTCGCTTCGCAGTCGCAGCGCCTTGGCCCGGCACCCAACGCCTCGCTGTCAAGATCGCAGCAGGAATGTATGGCGCCGCCGCCACCACCCAAGACGGGCTTGCGGACTGCCTCTGCACAGGATAGCGTACGCGGCTCCACGGCGCCTTTGGCGGGCAATGCACGCGGTGTCAGAGCCCTTGAGGCCGCAGCCAAGAAGCGCGAGGCGGATGAGAGAGCTGCGGCGAAAAAGGCCGAGCAGAAGAGGGAGTTGGAGCGGAAGCGCGCTGCGAAAGCTGAAGAGGAGCGGAAGGCGGAGGAGGATCGTAGAGCGGCCGAGCAGGCAAGAGTGCAGGAGGCGAAATTGGCTGCGCAGCGAAAGGCGATGGAAGCCGAAGCTATGGCGAAGAGGAAGGAGGCGCTAAGGCAGCAGCAGGATGCGGAGGAGAGGAGGAAGGTGAGGGAGGCTCACGAGCTGGCGGATGCGATCGAACGCGAGAGGGCTGCTCGCTCCGTCGCGCCGCAACATCAGCGTGGCGACGTGGGAGGCACGCTGAGGCAGTTGGCGAAGAATACTGTGCCCGGCCCACACGCCAATGTTGCCAGACCCGCTCCCGCGAAGCGGGTCTACCAACCTGAAGACGACGAACCGCAGCGTCCGGGCTTGCAGCGTGGTGCGCCGAGCTACCAACAGAACGATGCGAAGAGGCGGCGGACGAACGAGGAGGAGCACGAGACGGAGAGGCACTCGGTGATGGCCCCGCCCAAGCGACCGAGCAACATGCGGAAGGTGAGTGCAATACGGCTCTGCTCACTCTCTTCGCTTCATGTGCCTTGTACTGATACTCGAAAGCAGGAGAGTACGCTCAACAAGTTCCCGCACGGCTACACGCACGCACCGCCGCCTGCTGCGCACCACGCGATGGCCGGCAATAGCAGTAGCATGTTCAAGTCGACCGTCACGGCTCAGCACCAGCTCCAGCACAAGCAGCAGATGCCAAGCCATCCTAGCCAAACGGTGCAGATGTCGAGTGCACGTATTCCATTCGCGGACAACGCGAACCCGCCCGCGGCTCCCCAGCACCACTCAAACCACCAGCAGCAGATGTACCCTGGCCATGAGAACGCCCAACCGACCGCGAGCAACAACAAGTTCAAGACCCCCGGTCGTCCCGCCCAAGCGCCGAAAAACGCCAAGTCCTCGCCCCTCTACCCCAACGGCGACGCCATACAGCTGCCAGAGATCATGACCGACTCCGAAGACGAGGACAGCGAAGACGAAGCCGGCGGCGGTGGCTTCCGCGCACCTTCCTGGGTCGCTTCGCCCGCCCTCCGTGACCTGCTCACGCAGCAGCAATTGGTCGACCCGGAGACGGTGTTTGGGCCTATCGGCGAGCTGAAGATGGAGGAGGTGTTCAAGGGGGGCAAGA
>NAJQ01000826.1:0-12726 GCA_005059865.1 Friedmanniomyces simplex
GCCGAGCTCTGCTGAAAGGCACTGCGATGGCGAGCAGCAGCAGCAGGCTGCTCAGGAGGTGGACACTCAACTGCAGCCAGTAGAATCGCAGCAGTTGCACGACTACAGCAGTTATGAGGAACCACCACCGGAACGCATCCAATACGCTATCGAGTGGAAAGACCTGCTAAAGACCAAGAGAATTGGGATGGACACCGAGCAAGACGTGTCCCTTGCGCCAGGTGCGTTCTGGGAAGAAAGTAGAGGATCTACTGGACAGAAAGTTCTCGCCGCAGGATCGGCCTGAGCCTGATGACACTGTCGTTGTTGTTTCGGTGAGTAAGCGTACAGAACGTGATCTTCCAAAGGAGTTCGTGGGATTCGACATTGCTTGGCCCGTCATTGAAGAAAGGCTTGAATTATGGGGCTGCCACTTCCATGCAGGAAACTGCATAATACATGATTCTGCCTTGGATTCCGCTGAATTTGGCGGAGTCCGCTGCGCATGTGGCCACTTTAGGCTTAGCAGATTTCACGAAACTCTCGCGTCCAATGCGCCTTTAGTGTTGTTGACAAGTGTTGTGATTTTTCTTACTTGACATCGATGCTAGGCAACATGTCACTACCCGTAGAGACCGTACACCGTGGTTTGATACTCGCCGATGACTGTCGTCAGTCTGGAACGGTCGAGCCCAAAGCAGGGTCAACGTGCGGCACAGCGATGCACCTAGAAGCAGTATGTCTTGAGTGAATCGCATCGGAGTCCCCACTGACGATGGCATCTTAGCATGTAACCCCACGTGTGGAGCAGCAGCATATCTTCGACTTCAGCATAATCTTGTGCACCGGCTGTCAGGTCGCTGTGCCGAAGGACTGCTTGTGGAATCATTTCCGAATGTGGCACACAGGCTGCAAGAACCGCCAAGCAATCATCGATGAGTATCAAAGGCTATCGGTCGCAGCCACCCTTGCCGAACTCAAGCCTCGGGCTATCGTTCCTGGTCGCTCCACCGCCTGGGTACAGGTGTCCAAGATGTACAGCGTTTCGATCAATCAGTTGGGTTGCGCTTCGAAAGCACATAAGCGGATCACACCAGGCATCGATTTCTGAGGTAACGAAGGGAGACGTCTCGTGTTTCCTCCAGCGCTGGACAGTCGGCAGGGGTCATCACGGCAGCCCGTACTGGATTGTCAATGCAGAGGAATCGCCACGCGCTTGCTGCCAGGCCAAGCGCACGACCCTAATCGCACAGGACGAAATTGATTCTGAGGAACGAGCCCTGTTCGATATGGAAGCGAGCGAGGAGATACGCCTTCGCGAGGAAGAGCAGCGGGAAGCAGCGCTAGATTGCGACCTCGAAACGGACGAGAACAGCGACTGGTTACGAGGCTCCCGCTGGCCTGTCTGGTTTCGACAAAAACCACTTCCTCTCCGGCTGAGAGCGACTATAGTGCCTATGAGAGGGTGTCCACGAGACCTCTTCCTCGGCAGATGGAACGGAATAGAATGCGTTAGCCCGGCATCGACTGAGAAGGCGCTTAGGGTTATGCAGTTTCTTTCAGTTGCATCATCCCGCGTTCTCGCACGGTGTCAGGACACATTAACTTCCACTCTTCGTGTTCTACGCTGCTGGGTACGCAGCTGGACTCATGTCTTCTCGCCATATCCGTTCAGCCTACCTAGTCCGCCAACGATCCAGAGATATAGCCGCATCTGGGTGTCAGCCCTGTGTTACTTCGTCCGACTCTATTTGCTCGCGCAACGGCTAAACGAGACTACGGAACACCTCTGCGGCTTTTCTCTCAGCACGGCACAGAGGACTGCAATAGCCAGCGTGTGGGAACTGTTGAGGAGGCTCGCAGATGCAGAGTCAGGTTGCTCGACGACAACTGCTATCCCAGAGGACTGCTTGGAAATGCTTTTCCAGCTATTCGTCACATTCTGGACAGAGATCCCCAGCAACGGCAACCTCGAGGAGACCGCGATTGCACATTTCTTTGGTGTTTTACGTATTACATCCCTTTGAGCATGCCTTCCGTAGAGCGTATGACTACACACTATTCCTATCATCCCTGATCTGGATCGGTTATCTCGTCTTGTCGGAATATGCGCTTCCTTCACGTCCTTATAGCCACTTGCCTGTGTGGTGGCCTGGGCGGGAGGAGTACGATGACTATTGGGCTCGTCTTTGCAGCCATATCAGGCCGAAGTATCTGCGGCGCGGAAGCATGTGCCCAATGGGCTATCTGGTCGAAATACTATAGCGCCGCCGAGCAATCGCGAAACAGGAGGGTCCGCGAACGAACATCTGCTGGTCTCTGGACGGCCAAACATTGAGCATCGGATAGTCATCAATAACTGTGCCCCAACTCCGTCAGGTAGTACAAAATGCGGTTACCGAGGCTCAACAGCAACTCAAAGACTTGCTGTTCGACTGATGGCCCGACGTCAAGCTCTCCTATGTGCAAGACGACATTCATCAATGAAAAAGGGGACATTGCATCTTGGTCACTATCAGAATCGGAGACATGGCAGAGCACGAGGATCAGGTCGAGCTGGCGAGCAGTCAGGACGGCTGAGATCGAGGCACGGTGCAGACCATTATTATCGATCCTTCTGGCGACGTCTGCCTCGCGGTAGAGAGTAGAAGCAGCAACATGTAATTTCGGGTCTCGTCCAAGATCCTGTCAGCGGCGTCGACCGTCTCCAAGACCATGTTCGAGTCCGGCATCCTGTAAGCATTGGAGCCGCACTCTGATCTGACCCCTACGCAGATCCCCCTTCCTGATGATGATGGGAATTCTAGAAGACAACGTAAAGTCACATTTTACGACACTTTGAGACTGTGTTTTAGCTTGATGGTAAAAAGCCTGCTGACATATCCTTTCAACGTACGAGACCCTTTCGTAATCGGTGTCGGCGACAGGCGGCAGGATGATGAGCATGTGCACTATCCAGAAGCAAGGAGCAAAGTACGCAAATCTCATCCTGACCAGGGCCGGCTCCGTTCAAGTGAAATTTATGAGCAGTAATCTCTGCTTGATCAACAAGTCCGACGTCGAGGAATATGTGCCCAACGAAAGGTAGGCATGAACGAGTGTACTACTGAGGCGAGGCTTGTAAGCGTCGGCGGCGGATAAGGAAAGTTAGCCGAACGCGTGTGGATTATTGTGGGTTGCTCTCCGTTGCCCTTCGCAACGGAGAAACAACCATCTTCGTTCGGCTTGATCGATCTTCATCCATCACGACATGTGTGGGGATGAGCGCGTTCCTCATACATTACCATGTCGGCGTCTATACACGCCTGGGTTCGCGACTTAGAGAAATCGAACCAATTCAGAGCCTGCCTGCTTCCCCGCGCTTGAAGTGAAAGCTTTCCAGTGCGGCACCGACTGCCTCTGCGAAGAAGCGCCGTCCCTTGGGCAACCTCATCATGTCTGCCTCTTCTCAACGCCAAAGCGGACGTCAGTATGCACAAAGGGGCCGGCAACCATCGCGTCGCTCCCCGCGCCGTGCACTATCCAACGAATAGGCTACACCGCCAGGCACCCCAAGACCTAGCGAAGACGACTCAACCACCCCTCGTCCAGCACATCCGCCGCTGACATCGACCGCGCTGGACAAAACACCGAGCCTATCGCCAACTCGCTCCTCCGACACTGCCTCGAGCGGTCGATCTCGCTCCTCAAGCCCACGCAAACTCGCCTCGCTTGCTGGCCTCACGCAGCCAATCCGATATGTCCCTCACATGCCATATGCACCACTGACACAGATCCCCCCTAAGGAGCAAGAGCTCATTCGGCAGCTCAGCCAATACGCGCGTGGTCGAGCAGTGTTGCCTGCGCGGCTTCGGAAAGACGTCGAGGCTTGGGATAGCGTTGAGGAGTTCGACGATGGAGTATTCGACCGCACCACCATGCGTGACTCCCTTGGCACGATCCCGCCATTTCATGTCGTAGACGAAGTCTGCGATGACACACGCATTTGCGCGGGACGTTACCTGCATGAAGCGGCTTGGAACTGCGAGAGCCAACATCCCATTGGCAAAGCAGCATGGCGCGCATCGGCCTATACCGGTCAGACAAGCTGGGAGAATATGCATGTTTACACACAACATCTGCTTGTTTTCTGACTGCTGACCCTGCTGTCTTACTCAGGACTATCGCCGAGATCAGCCCACGAACTCTCCTTCCATCCTACACCAATCCGTATGCCGCCAAGTCCTCCCGTATCGACTTCGCCATTGCGCTTCAACCTTCAGGCCTCTTGCGTCAGAGCTTTCCTTACCTCGAACCCGTGGACAACGCGATGAGTCGTAGCTGGAACGTTACGGCATTCGCGCCGATTACAGAGATGCCTTTGACTGTGCTCATAGAGACAAAGAAAAAGGGAGCGGACACGCAGACTGCCGAGTATCAAGTCGGTATCTGGGCTTTGGCACACTTTACCCGGATACGTCACCTACTGAACGGTAATGGGAACCAGAACGTCGAGCTTCTACCGTTGCCACTGCTCGTGGGTGATGGAGGACGCTGGGAGTGGAGTATCGCGACGCCCGAAGCAGGTGGTGGTATAGTAAGCTACACGGTTGTGCACTATGTATTATAGATCGCTGACAGTTCGCAGGTAATTCGGCAATGCGGCTCGATCGGCGATGTCAGTACCCGACTGGGCTTCTTTCAGGTGGTGGCTGCACTGCAGTATCTCTTACAATGGTCGCAGCTTACGTACCGTCCTTGGTTCGAGCAGAACTGTTGTCCGAGAAGGGTATCTTGACGTGATATTCAGATACCCTAACCCTAACCCTAACCCAAGCTCCCATTGCCTGCATCGGAATGCCCGCGGGCGTTTTGAGCGAGAAGGCAGCACTTCCTATTCGTCATCTTTTCTTTAGCGTATCAAACATGTCCGGCCTCACGTTACGGTCCACACGCCAATTCGGTATCATTCTTATCCCAGATGTAACCTTATGTATGCGTTGTTGCAGAAGAGTGATTTACTCAGGTGGTAAAATACGCGAATGTGGTGTTACATGAGACTAACATCACTGTGTATATATTCTCGCGGTCAATCCATGCATTCTATGAGTCTTGTCTCGTCTCTGCATTTCAACATACATGTCGACGTTCTGGAAGTTGGCCACAACGTCGAAAGATGGTTTCCTCCCTTATCATCGAGCTGTCTCGCTCAGATATCTCCGAGCTGATCCCTTTCTCGAACGCATCAGTAACTGATCTGAACCATCTAGCCTCCTATAACTGGATCGAAGCACCCACTCCTACGATTGTTGTCCCCGGCCTCCCCCCCTGCCTGGTGTAGGGTCAATTCTCCCCGTCAGTTGAGAAAAGACAGCGGTCTCGTCTACATAGCTCAAAACGCCGCTCGTCATCCGGATAGCCCAATGGAACCCCTTTTTCCTGCATTGTACATCGAAGATCCTTCGTTCGACATATCCTCCGTGGATGTTATCAGCGACCGCAACAATATTCGCAAGCTCCTTCAATTCGTTGACCCAGATTTGAATATTCATGGAGTGAAAAGCTTCACCATGAAGATGGAATTTATCAATGGAACGGGGATCTTGCACCGCGAGGAGACATTGACACAAGAGTTCATTGCACCAAATGAATTCAAGGGGTACGGTCACGAATTCGAGAAGGCTTATACGACCAGTCAAATTGCTTTGAGTACAGGACATCACAGAATCATCTCACATCGATTCGGGAGCCTCCGCTTTGTCGTTCGCCACGAGAAAGATGGTTATATGAACGTCGACGCACCTACCCAACTTGCGAATCACGAACCAGCCGGAGACGACCTTTCTGGTCTGCTGGAGTCTTTATCCATTTCGCAAGCCGACGTCCCTCACGAGACTACCCCTGCTGGTTCGAAGTTAATAGTCCGCAGAGGAGGGCGGCACGTAGCGCTTGAGTCTACACTTGAGATCAAGACACGTGTTCGCCACAAACCTCTCTCAGTAGCAGATGTAGCCACACAGCTTTGGCTATCTCAGACCCCACGTCTCGTGCGGGCGTATCACGACAGAGGCAAATTCGGGGTTCCCGTCGTCGAGGACGTGACGACCGATATCAAAAGGTGGGAAGAGACAAATCAGCCAGTCCTAGGGAGATTGGCTGCGCTACTTGCGAGCATCATTGTTAAAGGAAGACTCCATGGACAAGCTACCATCAGATACGATGCACCAAGTGACAGGCTGCATGTTGAGCAGTGTGAGGGGAGCAAGATGTTTCCAGTAGATCTGTATGAGAGGTGGGCGGATGGCTGCACGCCAGAGGGTGATCAGGAAACCAAGCGAGACAGTCTACTATCTTACTTGGTCCAGGTCAGTGTCATCTGGTTCTAGTGCGAACACAGCTGACAGAAACAGGCGGGCACCAAAGACGGAGCTTCAATGCTCACGGCCGATGCCGTTGGAAACAACAAAGACCGGCAAATTCTTGCTACTTTGCCTGACATACCAGAGAAAACACACCCAAAGCCAGCCCAAGATTCAGATATGCATTGTTACATCTGCGAAAGAATGCGTGCAAGCCGACCGCAACTGCACAGATCATTGGTGAGCACCGGCGAGGTACGCGCTTGTGTACTCTGCTCTAGAGATTTCTGCGGTAAACACAGTGGAAAAGGTGATGCTGTATGCGAAGTCAATCACAACACGTACTACATGAATCATAGGCATCTCCAGGGGGTGTATCCCTCTCTAGCTGTAAGAGAGTCTATCTTGGGACAGGAGGATGGCAGGACAGCGGCATTGCGGGTAGGCTGATATCGGGTACAACATCCAATTCCATGGTCGAGATCGAAAAGATAGATCAATGCTTGAGTGTATCTTCTCGTTCTCGCTTTAGAAGATCCTTGTATCTTTCGATGCATATCACAAGTCATTGTCCATACTTTTCCAACAACCAGACATCCATGAACGAGACTCACGCCTATCTGGCAAAGCAACGAATTGCCAAGCCGTCTGCACTTTGCCGCGTCAATTGTGAAAGTACCACAGTACCACAGCACCATGTACCATCATATCTCGTATCATACTGACTTCCTTTAAGCGTACTTGCGTTGGTGAGCTAGTTGGGTGGACGCCTCGCCACTTCCCCAAAAATAAACAAAGCAAAAAGTGAAGTCGGTATCATGCGGTAAGATGGCTGTTGCCAGATATGCGCAGTCACTTTATTGGCATGTGGAAGGCTGTATGACTGTCTTGGCGTTTCAATCCGCGATGCCTAACATTCGTATCAGGGACTTGGCAGGGTCCAGCTCCATTTCATGTTGGAACTTTTGCTTCTTGTATGTTGAATCCTTTGCTGCGCCAAGGCCCATTAGCCTCCAAATTTCGGCTTTAGGTTGATTAAAGACAGTTCTCAATATGGACAAAGTTGTAGCACAACGGATTGAGTAGACACGAACCAAGCGCGGCAGCCTTGACCGCCACGCAGATATTCCAATCACGCTCTCCACCGGTTGGGATCACAGTTTTGTATCCTTGAGGCTCAGCACGCCATCGATTTGTCGGCCTGTTTTGCCTATAATATCTTTTGCGGAGAAATACTCTCAAGTAGAGTCTCCAAAGCTTCGAGCCCACAGTATGAGCATACTAAACGCGATGCAAGCGACATTCCATACATACGTCCAGCTGGCATTGCCGGCATCGAAGGATGAACTGTCGGTGCCTCTCGTTGCACATTTCGCATTGGAACCTTTCTCCATGCCCACCGTTGATTCTTTCAAACTTTCGCCTGCCATGATGGTCACATTCGTCAGTGTTGCGCAGCTGCTCCTGAACCTGAGCGATGCGCTGTTGTCGCTCTGCAGGACGAATGCGTGGTGGCGCTGCTCGATCAACAACCTGTTCAGCACGCCGGACTAAGTTTTCTTCGATCCAGTAGTCACAGCTACATTGGCGTGGGTTGGTCCACTCCAAACCACATCGATAGCAGAACTCAGCACCACAACGGCAACTTCCAAAAGTTAGCTTAGACGGCATTATAGGTACAAGACCACAGCAGTACGTACGTCATGTGATTGCACCCCCATTGAATTGCAACCAGCGAGCGGCAAGAGAAGCATCGTTGCCATTCGTTTTCAGATCCTAGCTCAAGAACTGCCCGGAGTTCCGGATCTGCAGGACAATCGTTCTCGTGAAAAGCGTTTTTGCACATTGCACAGGTCTGGCTCTCGCAGCGCGGGCAAGTCGCATTAGCAGCCTCAATGTGCTCGGGGTCGACGAATTCGCCACATTCCGTGTTGCTACAATAGGTCTTGTCTCTAGTATCTCTCTCTACCTGCGCACTTTGGAAGTCTTCCATCTCTTTGTCAGACAGCGTATTGACGATAATTGCATGAGGGAGGGGCTTTCCACAACGTCGCGGAGGAATGAGCGTGAGATCGTGCGCTTTTGACGCCACGCAGTATGAATGCTTCCAGACAATGGCCGCAGTATCCATGCTCGTATTGCAGCTGCATGACGTCCGCCCACCGAAACTTTTCCGTACAAGCGGCACATTGAAAGGCTACACTCGCAAATTCTCCCAATGCGTCGGTTTGACGATGGCGTAGCGTTCAGACGACCCAGCAACAGTCGCCTCATCATGATCGAAGCCGTCGCGTGAGGACAGAAGGCGATTGAGCCAACGAGTGTGCTCATCTTCGATGAAATCCTCTTGAACCTTGTCCGTACATGGAAGTGGAGCTTCGAGTTCCGATCAATATGGCTCATCTGGACCGCACCTTGCCGGTCCTCTCCGGCCTGCGCCTCGAGTTGCGACAGCTTTGCAATCATCTCCCCGTCGATATCAATTGCACTAGCGAAGCTATGAGCTAGCCTGGCATCCTTCAAAACCTGCAGATGGTCGTTGACTTCGGAAAGAAAAATGGAATACGCGACATTCAGGTCTGGAATACTGTTCAAGGTGTATTTCGCTTCCTTGAAATCCTCTCGTTCCTTGATTTCCTCGAATTGCATGGTCTATGCTGCAATCTTGTCATCTAAATGCCCGACATGAGGGGGTCCTACGCTATCAGAGACACTCATTCTGCGTGATGGTGGAGGTATGTAATGATGGCAGTGATGATAGTCATGAGTGGGGATGGTATACTTCACCACTGCAAGACAGACTCGAAATAGCGAACGACGCTAGATGCGGGGCGTTTAGTCGCGGGGTTCTTCCTGCATTTTCAGTCCTTTTTCCCGAGGATGATAGCTGTCCCTGAACTGATCCATGACGAGGAAAGAGCATGCCAACTGGCCTGGAAAGCTCGGTTTGGCAGGTATGTCGCGGAGTAGGGGAACCCGGGTCCGAAACAAGAGTGCTTTCGAAGAAAGCTGAAGGTGCAAACACCAGGCTCTCTCTGATCTTGAGGTTCATAATTTGATTGAACATTGCTTGCCGCTCCGATGCAGAGGATATCAGACTTGAAGCTGCGCCTAGATGACTTTGGATGGATGCAAACCATGCTTGAGAAGAGAAACGGTGGATGATCGACGTGGTGCCTAGGTCTAGTAGGAGTCCCGAGATCGTCGGCTCTTGTGTGGCAATTATAACTCGTGTCCCGTTATGCCTCTGCTCTCGAATGGTTCCTAGCAATCTTTGCGTGAGATTTGCGGCTGCGAGAGACGTTGTCATGTACTTGTGAGCTTCATCTAATGCAATGACCAGTCCAGAAAATGGGCCGCTGCTCTTCGATCAAACTCAGGCAAATATCGAAGAGGATACACGCCGTTCCCGAATCCGTGAAGGGGTCAAGTGAGGTCCACAATGGTCAGACTTCCAGGGTCTAGATTGGAGAAGCTCTGTAGACCTTGTCCCCCGTTTTTTTGAGAAAAGTCCAGGAAACTCTCAAGCAGCTCCAGCCGTAGGTTGAGTGGACCCAATTGATCTTTGGTGAGATTTTCCTTCTCGAGGGCTGTCTTGAATCGGAAATAATCAAATGCAGCTCCTTCCGGCACCGATAGCCATGCGGCGAAGAATCCGTAGAGCTACTGAAATGTAGAGCGGCATCGAGGTCTCCTTATTGGCGAACGCCATAAGTCTGTGCATACACTCGACACTATGATCAGAATGCCGCAGCAAGAGCGGCTCCACTCTCAGGAACTTCTGAGCTTCTGGCACTTTGCTATAAGCGTTCTGCAAAGCATGCTCGTTGATTTGGGAGACCAGGACTCTAACGCGAATGCCCGTCGAACACAGGTAGACAGTCTCTGCAACAGATCCAGCAGAATTCAGGTCGTAATGGAACACCACTCCTGCGACTGGCGATGTGACACGACCAATCCGTCTGTCTACGGCCAGGCAATTTTCTAGTAAGTTATGCAATTGAGTGTGTAGCTCTTGCCACTGCCTTGCGAGCCGCAGATAAAGAAACGAATTTGGGGCATCCACATTCATGAGAATCGTCTCATTCGGTCGAATCTCATGATGCTGTCCAGCGTGAAAGCCTAATACCGCATATTGGTCGAAGACCTTCTCCTGTTCGCTTCCCGCGCTTCTCTCGACCGCGTCCTCGACCGCCAAGCTCATCAAAGGACTTGACCGCAATTGCTCGCGCGGCCCAGCTCTCGCGTGTGTCTCTGGATGAGAGAGCCTTTGGTATACACCTCCTTTACAATCTTCATCTTCAGAAATGAAGGGACGTTCGGTGCTCGTTTCCATAGTCCAGGTAATCGTGAGAACCCACAGTGTCAAGTCAGCCAGGCTCACCTGCTCACTCGATAGGCTTCTTTTTGGTCTGAACACGGCAACATACGGTCAAATAAGCAGTATCTGTGGGCAAGCGAGGATCGATAAAACCGTGCCAAACCCAGGACGCGATGATGTTGAACACAACGGATGCTGAGCAAGCTATAAGAGCGCTCGAAGCATGACGTGTGTGGCTCACATTGGTCAAATACCGTTCGCCGTACGTGAAAGTACATCGCGTTACCACCTGGGGCCCATTGAAATCCGCACCAACCTCCGATCAGCATTGTGTTGCATCTACCTGCCACAACGGTTCTTGCCCATCCGCAAGGTGGACGAGCGAGCAAATCGTCATTACAATTCGACGGTGCCCAGGCCTACGATATAACGCAAGAGTCTACTATCAAGGGCACAAGTATTGTGATGCTCTTAGTCTATCAGAACTGGACAGCTCGTATGCAGAAAGAGTCTCATATTGCACGGCCAAGTGGTCCCGATGTTGCTGTTGAGGAGCCTCTAGCTGCTCCAGCCGCAGCAAGAGACCACACCAGGTCTGTTTGTATGGAGGCTGTAACGTCTGGAGTTAGAGTAGACTTGTTTGCGGAGAACGAAACCCATCCTCATGCGTCACAAGCGTATCGTCATGCGCAGTCGGTCCCTTTCTGTTAACCCATGACGGCTGACGGCCGTCTAAAGCCTACGATCATCTTGGGGCCACTTCCCTAGGGTGACAGCGCATGCTCCCATTTAAATCGTCCATACCGCTTACGATCATACACTGCATCGAAATAGGACTGAAGGTCTGGATATACGGCGCGTTTTACTGCGTTGTCACCAACCAGAGCATCGGAAGGCTTAGCAGAGGAGCTACATCACAAGTGGGAGCCCGTCCAAGTGTGAATGACGCGTGCGTGCACTGCAATGCTTCTACCGTAGGTACTTATTCCAAGCTCGCTAGCTCTCACAAGATCGCGCCCGGTTGGATCACCAGGAACCGGCCAACGAACTCGTCCGCGTTGTGGCTTGCGCCGCTGTGCACTGTGACCCCAGCATGATGACGCAGCGCTCAAGTGCCGTACGACTACTTTGTGTCTTCGGCTGGCGGCCGGCGAAAACTTAGTCTTCCCGCATGGCAAGAGCTGGCGCAACAAACGGACTAGCAATGTGCGTATTTTGCATTTGTGACCCATGCACCGCTTGACCTCAGCACCCAAGTCGTTCTCGTACCACCAAGCGGAAGCTCAGCCGTCTTCGCGGCTAGGAGGTGGCAGTAGTACGTACATAATCGGCGTCTTCTTCCTCCAGCGAGGGAGGAGAGGGATGCCGTATCAGCACAGGCAATTAGGGACCGGCAGCAAAATAGCGAGCGTGCGGTATCACCAATCAACTTAGGACACGTTGTCGCATAGGAAGGAGAAGGAATGTCTAGGCAAAAGCACTTGCCAGTCGCTGAGAGCATTCGATTATCTCTGGTCACTTCCACAAGCTTACGTGATGCTAGTTGTTACACGAACCACCACTTTTCGTGTCACCAAACTTTAATGAATTAGTGGCGGCGTCGCTTGCCTATCCTCCCAAGTCCACCATAATATCCTCACCAACGGACTCTTACTACACGCATCTTCAACCAGCTGACCGGAAGGTCGGGACGTTAACGCGGGGGACCCGAGCGTGGTCCGGAGCAGGGCGTGGACCAGAAATTGACGAAATTCACATCCACCATCTTTGACACACAATGCCTCCACCATACCGCGTCCAACTCAGCCCAAAAGAAGGCAGCATACTACTAGCAACGTCAGCTTTCCAGTCTGGCCAATGCGCTTCTATCTCAGCAGCTGCAATGGCCTACAACGTTCCCAAAACCACCCTCCTTAGGAGAATCCATGGAGGAACTGCTAGAGAGGATTATACACCAACCAACAAGAATCTCACCAGCACTGAGGAGCTTGTGCTTGTTCGGGATATACTAAAGCTGGATGCCCAAGGACTTTCACCTACCATCAGTCTTGTAAGAGAAATGGCAGACACAATCTGCAGAGCAAGAGG
>NAJQ01000828.1:0-12704 GCA_005059865.1 Friedmanniomyces simplex
ATAGATCGGCCGCGAGCGAAGGCGCTTCGGCAGGGAGAAAGGGATGCGAGTGTTTCTTTCTCTTTTCACCAATCTCTCGCCAGGACCCGAAGAAAGATTCTTGTCTGTAGTTGGATGTTGCATAGCACTGATTCTTCTTTCTGTTCAAAGAGCTGAGGCGGACACTGCAATCGCCGGTCGTTGTTGACGGCGCGAGCCGTCCGTCAAGGTTGCATTTCCGAGGCGGAGCTGCAGCTGCGGCACAGCAGTAGCTCTACCCGCGAATACGATCCCTGTCATGCCCTTTGCTGCACGCTCTTCAACCACCTTGTGCTCGCGTATAGCGTCGGAACACACTACCTGAATATGCTGTAACCTACCTTGTATGGCGGGACTCGAAGGTGTCTTGCATATCCCGGTAACCTGTTACTTCTAGTTATGCAATTCTTCGATCCTAGTCCTTTGCCATGACATGCGACAAGATAGGTTCTTGCCGAAGTCCTGCATCCCACTCCGAAAAACACTGCCTGCAGCGCACTAAGGTCCCCTTCCTGAGCCTTGACCTTCACTCCTGCATCTATTTGAATCTCCACTACGGTCTCGTGGCCTCTGATTGACGCCGCCTGCAGTGCGCTATTTCACCCTACCTGAGCGTTGATGTCTGCTCCCGCATCTACTAGCATCTGCACCACCCTCTCGTGGTCGCCCCACGATGTCGCTAATCTCCTCCCTGAGCGTTGACGTCCGCTCCCACATCTATTAGTATCTGCACCAACTTCTCGTAACCTTCCTATTACGCTGTTTGCAGCGCATTACTGCCATGTACATCATCGTTGGCGTTGACGCCCAGTTCCGCATCTATGAGCATTCGTACTACTCTCTCGTAGCCTTTCTGTGCCGCTGCACGTAGCGCACTAGTGAATTGCCCTCCCTGAACAACAATGTCTGCGCCCGCATCCATCAGCAGCTGCACTACCTTCACGTGGCCTCCATTCAACGCCGCTTGCAATGCAATTTTTAAGGTGTCCAGGCGGCCTCAGAAGCCCCGGGCTCTGTCCCATTGACACCAAGCGATAGGTAGCCCGCCTCCTTTGGTAGCCACTATGGATATTGTTGTTAGCACCACTTAGAATGTCAGCTGTCAGCCGTCGGCAGAGCCGATCAGTACAGCTGAAGCGCCCGCTGCAATGTGGACGGATCCGGCGTCGAGAATTATGAGGCTCGCTGCTGCCTCTTCGGTAGAGCGAATCTGAGCGATCGTGGGCGATGCTACGTTCACTCACCAAACCAATACGTCCGTACTGGCATACTGATTGACAGAGAGCCCGCGCTGCACTCACTACTTACTCACCTCCTGCTCTTCGCTTTGTTGCGCACGCGTATCTGTAAACAGGTATCCGGTTTGTGCATTCTCGCCCGCTGCCAGCCCATGCTACTCCCATCAACAACGATGACTGGCGGTCTTGATAGCCTGTAAAGTACGTCGCACCTCTGCCAACTCCCGGTCGAGCTGCAAGCCTTGATATAAGCCACGCTGTTTACGACCCATATACCGATATGGAACGCGCTGCTCAGAACAATTATTGGTCTTAGCCGATAGTTCTCGTTCACGATACTCAGGGCTTCACTAAGACACCACGGATGTACCGCTTTTGACTGGGTTGGCTCGGGCATTTCGTGCGCTCAGAAAGGAGTGCCAGCCAACAAGCAGATTCGTCTCTGAGTGCACATATGTGGATGCAGATAATAAGCATCAATCTGCGGATCGAGCGAGCCGCTGCATGCGGGAGGGGGACAAGGGCCGACTCCCCCGAATCACGCCATGACACGTTCATGCGCCGTGATTTTGTGCAGCCGTTCATGCAACGACCTGGCGTCTCAAACCAAGTACATTCGAGCGCAGCTTCCACCAGGCATGATCCGAATGGTGCAGAAATCTCGACCGGTGAAGGAAGCTAGCCAACTGCGTGTGGTGGCGCCACACCACGCAGGAGTGTTGTGGACTAATCGAGTTATAGACCCTCTACGATAGCGCCGACATGGGTGTGAGAGCAAATAGCGAGAAAGTCAACGTTTAACTTTGTTGTTGCACTGTCGTGACTGATTGGCTGCAGAACGACATCAAAACGGCCTACTCGCGTTCGTATCATCGGCACCGTGCGTCGTCTCTTCACGAAGATCCAGATGGCGGCCCACGTCTGAGACCGAGAAGCCACTCTCGTATATCAGTGTTGTGCCGGTGGGGGGCCCTCTGCCATACGTCAAGGTTGAAGAGCAATGGAAGCGAGATGTACTCCTCCTTAGCCTTGGAAGGAGCAGGGATTGGCAAAGGATTGCATTGAGATATCTGCTTTAAGGGTCTTTTTGCAGGATACATAGATGAGAACATAGAAAGGGAGCTGCTCAAAGTCCGTAAGGAGATGAAGTTGCCGCTGATATCGACAGAAAGAGGTATAACAGGTTATAGTAGGCGGCCTATTACGGTAGAGATCACTATGCGAGAGCACGGCTTCCTCCGCCCCTCTTGTATGCGATCTCAGGCGAACGTTGCGACACGCCTCGCCAGCGCTTGACGCTAGCGAGGCTGTATACCTCTGGTTCTCCTCGCGTCACAGCAGTAGCCTCAGTGGTATTACATGCACGACGTCAATGGGTCATTAACAATACTGGTGCTTGAGATGTTGGATTCGGCTGTGTTTTCAAGGTCTGGTACCGATGACGTTGCGAAACGTAAAGACAAAGTACACGAGCCATCCAGTACTGTTATGTCCTGGATCATTGATACAATATTGTCAGTTGGTGAGTGAAGAATGATTCCGATTGTCTAGCCATTGAATGACTTCAGTCTCGCGAAAGCAATGTACACCTTCAATTTGCACATGATCCGTTCAAACGATGGATTAGCGCGCAGTAGCTTACCGGTCTTGTTTCCATGTGGGGCCCCATCCGGCCTACGAAGAGCGGGTACCACAAGTCTTTCGTACCTTGGATACATCGTGTCCCATGAAATGGAATGAAGATGTACCGAAACAAGGTTCAGACTGTCCTAGGCTGGTCAACTCTAAATGCGTTGCGAGAAGTACTATCCTTCTTACGTTTCGCCAACTTGTAATAGTGATGCTTCTCGCAAACAAGATAGCTGCTCCCCTGACGGACATCACGATAAAGGACCAAGCCTTTACCTGAGTCGGCGCAGGGAGTCTTCGACGAGCTGGAGAAGCGCTTCATTCAATCTTGACCATGTATGGCCCGCACATTCCATGATTATTCTTGAAACAGTCAAATCCGACAAGGCTACGAGAGCCTGCATCAGACGATATAGACCTCACGGGCAAGCTATAGCCTGTGACTGTTTTCCGCGAAAGCTCCCAACTGCTGAGCTTCGATATAATCTCCATGAAAAGGCACTCTTCGCCAACGTCGACCCCTTGCGACAACGAAAAGTGTGCTTGAAGAGACCGAGGCATAATGTAGTAGTTCTTCATTGGCCACAAGGTTCTGATCTACTTCACAACGACGAAAGAACTAAACCTATGACAGGTTCGATAGTTTGAGGACCTTGGTCCGAGGACGACGGTACGAGGAACTGGCGACCTTCTACTTCCGGATCGGATATCAGAAGGGAACCGAGAACGACCGCGCCGACGCGCTGAGCTGCCGCACGAGCTACACGAAGGGCGAAAGACAGCAGAAGCAAGCGGTTCTGCGACAGAGTCGGACCAGCCGACGACTTGGAACCGCATTGCTGATACCTTCGGCGTCTCAGATGAGACACTTCGGGATAAGATACGGAAGCGACACGAGACAGACACCACGACCAGGGCACAGCAGATCTGAAGATCGGGATGACCTCCTACACTTCGGAAGGACTGGTATATGTCCCCATCCGACTACGACACACCATCGTGCAAGTGTACCATGACTCACGAGTCTGTGGGTAAGTGGAAGTCGACTAGATGACATAACGCTGTGACGGGAGTGATAACCCCTTGGCATGAGGAGAGCAACCGAAGACGATGTCCGCCAGTGCAACGTGAGCGGAAGATCCAAGCATGACAAGCACAAGCCGTTTAGAATGCTGCAACCCGTTGGCGTACTGGAGCGACCATGTCAAGCCATTACTCTGGAGTTCTCCGTGAAATTGCCAGACTCAAGGACCAAAGACCGAAAAGACTAAGATGGAAGCCTAATGCTAATGGACTGATCCTGCAAAAGGGGACATTTTTTATATAAGGAAACATTCATGATCACTGATCTCGCGTACCTCGTAACCTGCATTAGACTTACATACCGTGGCCAACCGGAGACGATCATCTCAACCATGACAAGCTCTTCACACGAATTTCTGACAGGCCCTGATGGAACGAATTTCTTCCGATTCGCTATCGCTATTGCAACGTAGCAACTGGGTGATTTCTTGGACCGAAGTGTTCGACCCGGTGGTGCCAGTGGAAGTTCCCACAAGTGAAAATATCCAACATGCAGTTGATTCACCGACCTGTTCCGGAAGAGCTGGGTGGATGATCTGCAATTTTAGCCAGACCCGGCCATCAGCGACAGGATTTGAAGGACAATCGCTTAATGGTGGAGAGCTATACTAGCCGTCTCGTTGCATCAGTAATTACGAATCTCTTGATGCATGTCGTTCAAAGCAATGTGCCCTTATTCATGCCTGGAACGCCCAGCAATATTGTACTGTCAAAGAACCTCGCTGGCGTCTGAGAGACGCAAGCGTGGCCGAATGTGATTGGCCAGATTTACCGAGGCACTAAAGTAGGTATACACGTCGACACAAAATAACTCAGCTTCTCTGCAAATTCAAGATTCTCCGGCATTACCAGATCCCGATAACATCGTTCACGCTCAGTCAGCTAGATTTTCACTGTTAGCCAGAGGCATACAGCTGAGTGGGACGGCTAGGACGGACCAAGGTGCGGAAGGGAAGGTGTATCCAAAGAGACGGACAAGACTCAACCCTCACCCATGTCACCACACGGTCTCCGACAGCGATAGAATGGCCAAACTATACGTGCTTGAGGAATTGAGCTCGACCGAGAGCAGAAGCAGGAGCAGGGTGGAGGAGTGCGTGATGGATCAGGACAACAACACCAACATCAGCACGACTCTGGGGAAAGTCTCGATCGTGAGAAATATCATGCGCAGCGACGACTTTTTAAATTATAGTCTGCCCCGAGTGCCTGAGCGCCAGGGTAGCCGCCTCTACAGAGGTGCACAAGTCTACGTTTGCGGATCTGGTCACGAGTATGACTGAAAACTCGATGGCCAGGCTAGTCGTAGCCTCGTACTGCAGCCTGAAAAGGGACCAGTGCGCAAACACGGACACGGGCACGGACAGCCACACGCACAAGCTCTTGTCCGATTTCGAGTCTTGGAGCGGCTGTAAGACCATCGGCAAGATCCTCAACCAGGTGACGTATGTGCGCTCTGTCACAGACAGAGACGAGATTATGGTGCTCTCTCTCCGCGAGATTGTTGATTTGTGCAAAGGCATGCACAGGAGCCCGCTTAGATTTGAATGTAACGGCATCGTTCTGCCTGAGGCCGGGGATCGGTGGACGGACATGGACTGGACGATAAACAGGAATCCGACCAGAGTCAAGTTTTCGTCTGCGGGCGCGAGCGTGCATATACCCTCGATCTAAACGCAGGTTGTGTGGAAGGATGAGTCGCGGTTTAAGTGCACGATGTTGGGAATATGGCTAGGGTGTCGAGTAGAGGCATCTCCAGGATCCCGCCCAAGGTCCAGGACAGGATCGTCACTCCGGATTCGACCACATTCTATGCTCAGACCTGGTTCACGTGCATACAGGTCATCATGGAGGTAGTTCGAACCTGTAGAGGCTTTAGTCCGGAAGACATTGCCCTGCACAGTCAGAGGCCTGTTCATGGTCGTGTATGGCCTCTGATTGAGATGAAGAAAATGCGGCGCAGAACTTGCATGAGCAAAACGTCTTGCCCGTTGTTGCGCCCTTGCAAGTGTGAGTGTGGCGAAAGCGGCACTATCGTCTGGAAAAAGCAAAAGGACCCACTTTGGATTGGTCCACGACTTGCTGCCACTCTTGTTTCAGGATATGCCGTATGATGGGTCAGACATGACGAATAAGTTGATGAGGGACTGTGATATTGCATTGCAAAGCAGGGCAGATGTGTTATGCATATCAAGTGGAGCGTCCATCTTGACGTTCAGCGTTCATGCGACGTGAACGTGCTCTGAGCAATACTCGAAGCATGGAAGGACTGTCGTCAACAGTTCAGACATCCCCCACGTCGACCAGACAAAGTACCTCCTGCAGGAACCCCTCCAACAGCCCTTCCACGCCATCACCCCTCAACACCGGAGCCACGCCATCCCAGTAATCCATCTCGAACAACCTCACGATCTTACCCATGTGTTCTCGTATCTGGTCGTGCGTCTGACGCATGAGGAGTATGTCTTCCGAAATCGTCGAATGCTGCACGACACCACTAGCCAAGCCGCTTACATTGAATGCTTGAGAGGTCTGGGAAGCGGCATGTTGTTGTATTAGATTGAATTGGTAGCTGCGCCGGTCGAGGGCGGTCTCGAGGGCGGGTAGGACAATTGAATTGAGGACTGTTACGCGCCGGTCTCGCGGTGGCGATTGTTGAGGGTGTGATGAGATCTGCCATATCTGCTGCTGGCTCGGTGTCGTATATACATCGTTGCGCGCTGACTCCAGAAATGACCAGCGTCTTGCCCCGTTCGATGATATCGCTGCGGCTCGTTGGCCCAGCGAGTTCATTCCGTTCACAGGCGGCGCGAAGCGCCACACCGCCTTCTGGTAGACGTCGCGTGAGTCCTGACTTCGACTCACGTTCGGCGGCTCTCGCTGGGTATCCGACCGTCCCGCTACCGGCCTATATTGAGCCTGCTGTAACTGCTGTGACGTGATACGCTTTTCCTGTAGGTTGGAAGCACTGATGTACTGCAGCATACCACTATTGGTACATTGCTGCGGGGAGTCGTCGTTGAGCAAGCTAGGCGGTTGCGGCGTAGCAGACGATCTAGGCCGTGCGAGAACCGGTTCCGGCCGACCGGACTGTCGTGAAATGTGCTGTTCCTGAAGCACCACAGGCTTGCGAGTCGGCGTCCGAGGTAACGAGACCTTCGCCGCAGCCGGATGCAACGGTGATGTTGCTGACGACTTATCCATCGGTGAAGGTGTTCTCGGTAGCTGCGGTGGCGTCACAATATCCTTCATCCGGCAGCGACTGATGCCAATCTTATTACCCTCGTACCACAATTTGTCCTTTGCAGATAGAGAGCAGCTGGTTGACGGTGTGGGGACATGGGACCTCCGCGAATCCATGCCCGCCTCAGTCATCGCTCGCAGAGGGCTGGCATCACTGCCACCTTTCGCTCGCCGAGGGACCGGCCCAACTGTGCCAAAATCCCAGGGATCCTCCTTCTCGCTGTCTTTTCCTGGAGAGCCAGCGCACAGATCGTTGCCGTCCATGTCCTTCTCTTTTTTGTGTGCAGCCTGCCATCGCTCATGTCGCTCGATCAGCTCCGTCAGATAAGTCGCCCTCTTCGGCTTGTCGTACCCAAGGATGTTTAAGCAATTCTGGTGCACTCGGACGCTCGCGCGGCTCTTTCCGCAAGCACGTATGCACGAAGTCTTTGAACTCAGTGCTGAAGATGCCTTGCAGTGTTGGCGCGAGGGGCCTTGGGAACCAGGAAAAGGACTTTCATCGGGTGTATCTCACTGTGCGGAGGATTCGCCTCGCGCCAGCTCCAGTGCGGTGATGCCGAGTGACCATATGTCTGCTTTGTGGTCGTGCCCGGACTGCGTGATGACCTCCGGTGCCATCCATAACGGTGTCCCAACGAAAGTGTCCTTCTTCGTCACGGTCGCCGTCAGCTGCCCACTCATTCCGAAGTCTCCCAGGTTCACCTGCCCATCTGACCCCACCAAGACGTTCGCCGCCTTGATGTCGCGGTGAAGCTTCCCGTCATTATGCAGGTACTCCAATCCGTTCAATAGCCCTCGGACCACAACGCAGATGTGGTCCTCGGACAGTGCGCCTGGTCTTAGGAGATCGGCACAGCTGCTCCACGGCGGTCTTCTATGATGATCCACGGGTCAGTGCCTTTCAGATAGCTGCCGTATTACTTGGTTAAGTACGGCGAGTTCAGGCTGGATAGCATGGCGATCTCCTGGATGATGTTATCGACCTCATCGTCCGCATTCTCCACGTCAATCACCTTGATTGCGACTGTTTGACCAGTGTTCTTGTCTGTGCCTTTGTATACTTTGCCGAAACTACCTCCTCCTACGCACGCTTGCCTGGTATACAAAGTTTCTGGGTCGCTCACGGCGGCTGACACGGTGCCTGACATTTTCCACCATGCACGCCTTCAGCGGTGCCAGGACCGGTCTGCGCAAGAAGATCACGTCGCCCGGACCGCGGTGGACGGCCCAACGGTATAGGTTCGAGGGGAGCGGTTCGTTAAAGCAAGCGACCAATCCTTCACTTTATGACTTGAACGATACTTGCTGCCATAACAAAGCGCGACCACTGAAAAGGAGATATTGTCACAAGTATTGACGCAGACCCGATGTTACTTGGAGGGAGCTACGACCACAGCGCCTGAATGGCGGGGGTGGTCATTCTCTAATGACCCCCTACTAACACCCAAGCAACGATGAAGCACGCTGGCATAAGGCAAGGAGGGAGCTATGTCGACGCCGTAAGCTTGTTCAAGCGCTTCGATACCGCGGATGCGATAGCCTGTGAACTTGGAAGTAAGGGTCGCCTGTTTACTTTGACAGAGACCACATGAAGAAGGGAACAAGACCCGTCTCCGGCTGTGCCTCCACGACTGCCAAATGCAGCGTCGCTACACCACAAACCCCCGTCCAAACTAAGGCAGCGGTGCCTTTGCCCTTTCGCGTACCCGGTCCATCGCTTATGAAGTCGCTCGTGTCGGCGAGGATCAAAGACCACCTCGACTTCGTCCTCCACCAGCAGCCCGACGTCCACTTCCTCGTCGACGCGATCGAGCAGCTCCAGCACGAAGACGATGAAGAACCAGCTCCACTTCGTCCTCCACTAGCAGCCCGACGTCCACTTCCTCGTCGGCGTGATCGAGCAGCTGCAGCACGAAGACTACGAGGCACTTGAAAGCAACAACGGGCATTAATTGATCTTTTGAGAGCAACCAACCTACCTTCTTGAGGAGCGCTGACTAGGTAGACTGTCTGTACGAGATATTCTTACCTTGCATTTGGGCTGGCGTCCAATCGCTATAGCGACTATTTCGTGTAGCTGAATGGTCGTTTTATAGTGAATAGCCGGCTTGCTCACAAACGGCTACACCTCGAATGCAATAGCAACGCTAACAACGTACGTAAATTGAACCTGAACGTGTCAAATTGTTTCATCGTGTCTGTAGAAGAAGCTCCCATTGTAGCCTCCTCGTCAGGACTAAACCACGTACCATTAACGGGTGCGCCAGAAGAAGCTCCGTCATCCTACTATCGCTTCGTCCAACACCAGCTTACAGAGAGCCAAGGCGAACCCGGAGTTGCTGTCCACCCTCCTCGGATCTGACTATTCTCGTAAGCGAGCAATTCCAGCCCTAGTCTGCGCGTAATAGAGGGGTTTCTGACCAGGCATCTTGCAAATTTGGATCCGCGCCCTTTGATATCAACCAGACAACCAGATCTTCGTGACTGACTGCAAGCCTTCATTTCTATGTATCAGTGATATAAGCGCCAGAAGTACGGTATGGCTGAACATACGAAAGGATTGTATGCCCATTTTCACCCACCGTATTGATGGTCCAGAGTGGGTCTTCCATGAGGCGCGCAAGGGTAGGAATGTTCCCGCGAATACGGCCGCTTGCAGATCGCGATCGTTCGGCTGTATACCGCTCTCGAGTAAGAGACTTACAATCCCGGAGTGCTCGCATTCGATGGCATGTCTGAGAGCGGTATTGAAGGTTGCGTTCGGCTGCGGATACTGGGTGCGGACCCTTGCGAGCTCGGCAGAAACGCGAGCCGCATCCCCGTCAGCGATGGCTTTGTCGAGCTCGAGATGTGGTGGCTCGCCAAGGCTGAGTAGGAATCGGGTATTGAGGTTAGAACACGACGGGACGTAGGCGGGCT
The DNA here is from genome assembly GCA_005059865.1 of Friedmanniomyces simplex. Classification (NCBI taxonomy): domain Eukaryota; kingdom Fungi; phylum Ascomycota; class Dothideomycetes; order Mycosphaerellales; family Teratosphaeriaceae; genus Friedmanniomyces; species Friedmanniomyces simplex. The sequence goes on from NAJQ01000828.1 coordinate 10,131, forward strand.
ATTGCCTCTGAGAGCAGGATATAGGTCCTCAATTGTTTGTCGTTCCTTCTAACCGACTGCATTGCGGGTTCTGCCTCTGGCTAGGACGGCATCGACTTGTCGTCAGAGTCCGGATCGGAGTCATGCGTGAGCTCAGGTGGAGAGTGCTTTGATGCCACGCGTATAAGAGCACGCTCATCATCGTACTTCTCATCGTAGTCTTCTTCGACATCTTCCTCGACCTCCATCGACGAGACTGTAACTGGCAGCAGTCGCATCTTCTTGATCGTTGGCATCATGTCGAACATCTCCGCATCCTCATCGTAGTCTGATCCTTCGTCAGACTCCGCATCCCTACTGTCCTCGTCCACCTCTTCTGAGATCAAGTCGGTCCACTGGCTGTGCCTTGGCTCCTCTGGCTTGGGGCCTTTCCTGACGGCCTGACGGAACCGGGCTTCTTGCTCCGTCTTTGCGTCGGCGAGGTCGACCATGAGCTGGTCCAGAAGATTTGAATGCCCAACGAGCAACCGCAGGTTTCCTGACCGAGCTTCGACCTCGCAGTGGAGACAATATAGTAGGTTTGTGTGGGAGACATCTTCTGCTTCTTTGCTGGTGGGAGTATTCGTGAGTTTTGGTATGTAGCGTTTGCTTCGTCCGGCTCGAAGAAAGCCTGGAGCCTGAGGTGGGAAGGCACCTCGGCTATACTCGTGCTTGATGAGTCGAGTTGATGACTGGAAGTCGTCGTGGCAGATCTATATTGCCTGGGTCACAGCAGCCAATCAGATATGGTGAGCTTTGGTCAAAAGACCGGAGTCGAAAGTACACTGGTGTCGTAGTTGGTAGTGCTCGATGTTTTGATATTGCGAAGTAATCTTGATTGATGCTTGAGTCCGTAAGATCCGGTGTGCATGTGTCGTGATAACGTAAGACCCCCAAGAGCGAACATCGCCGTATACGGAACTGTTCCGCCGAAGTGATGCTTTACGAGAACCTACAAAAATACATGTGGCTGGGGTAAGGTTCCCCTGCACTTTATGTAGCATAATTCGCAGAGTAGCGCGGCACGCGCACAAGCGCGACTACATTCCGCCGCCCGTTCACCTTCAACTTGTTCTGCTTGCAACTAAAATGCATTCTCTTTGGTGCGTCACCCTTGCAATCTCCTCATGACAGATCATCTACCGATGTGAAAGCTTCCGGACCATGCGGAGCCACCATCGCCGCGACGGCCTCAATTCCGCACCCAGTCTAGATTCAGTAAAAAGCCGCGCTAAGCGAACGAATCATGTCACTTTGTTCCGACGTATTGCACTTGACTAAAGAACGGCGAAATTCTACGGCATTTGGCTTCTGAAACCCCATGATCTTTGTTTCTGTTGCAGCTCAAGATGATCCTATATGGATTCGAGGAATAGAAGTCCCAAGGTTTTGCCGCGCTTCTACGCGTGCCGTGCTACCCCGCGGAATACGTTAAGGGAGAATGACTTCCCGAGCAAGATCGGTTTCCGTAAGACTCAGTGAAGCCAGAGAATGCGGTTGCGCCATGGTTGCGGTGAGTACTCTCTTGTGCTGTCGGTAGACAAGAGTTGAAAGTGAATTCTCGCGGAAACGGTTTGGATCAGTTCTGGCTTCCTCAAAAGGGGTCGTAATCGGCCATCCACCTGCGCACTGCCGTAGTCGCGGTAGTTGATGGTCACATGGCCAAGGTTATGTCTCGCCGGATTTCTCCTTTTACCCTTGTCTGACCCCGATGTCGCCCGGTGATCTTAAGGGCACGCAGTTGGAATGGTTTCCGCGCTAAATTACCCCTCAATTCCGCTTCAAGGCTGGCGAGAATGTCGATCTGTGTGGACAGGCGAGAGAAGACATGTTGTCGATCCGTCATTCTCTTCCGAAGGCACCGAAAAGGAGTAAGTCAACAACGCTGAGCCGGACAACTCCCTCGTGTTAGCGAGTCTCCGTTGATTGTCCTTACCTCAAATCCTCGTCGGCGATACAGCCTCAGAGCTTCCGCGATCGAATGCGGACCAACTGTAAGGCTTCGGGTCTCAGCGGGCGGAGTGCGAGGTCTGATACAACACAAGACCTGCCCTTCGCGGAACAACCTGCATGCGTACATTAAGGAGGCCTCTCGCGGAAGTCATGACGTTTCGTTCCCCCACCGAACTCTGCAAGGGTACGCTATCCGTTGTCGGTAACGCGGGGCACAAGGGCGCGGTACAAACAAGGGCGCGGTACGCGATTCTCACGAGTTCCAACACATCAGCTTCAACACACCATGACTCCACCAAATCGCGTCCAAATCAGCCCAAATGAAGGCAGCATACTGCTAGCAATGTCAGCTTTCCAGTCAGGTCAATGCCATACCATTCCAGCAGCTGCAAAGGCCTACAATGTCTCAAGAACCACTTTGTACAAGAGAATCCAAGGAAGAACATCAAGAGAGGATTACAAGCCAACCAACAAGAGACTTACCAGTATTGAGGAAGAGGTGCTTGTTCAGGACATATTGAAGCTGGATGGCCAAGGTCTGCCTCCCTCTATCTCTCTTGTGAAAGACATGGCAGACATAATCCACAAAGCAAGAGGTGGATC